>BQNB010015238.1:0-73610 GCA_026074375.1 Tanacetum coccineum | reverse complement strand
TCTCTCTCTCTCTCTCTCTCTCTCTCTCTCTCTCTCTCTCTCTCTCTCTCTCTCTCTTCTTTATCTCTCTACAAAACAACTCACCCTCTCTTCTCTTTTCTAGTTCTAATTCGTGTATGTTATATGTTATAAAGTGATTATGGGATCCTACATGGTCTACCGCAGTAATGATGCAAGCCACGCCACGAACGAAGGTAAACTTGGACCTAAATGGGAAGGACCGTATGAAGTCATGGAAGCATTAGGAAAGGTAGCATATAAGTTTAAAGATCGCAAAGGGAATGAACTTCCGCGAACATGGAACATCTGTAATCTTAAAAAATGTTATATACATGAAGTGTAAGCACCCGCCCGGCACGTATGATGCTCCGGAGGGTAATATTTCAATTTTACTTTATTTGTAATGTATTTTAAATCTTAATGAAAAAGTGGGGATTACCTACCCTCACAAGTTTTAAGTCGTAAAATTATTTTAACTTTGCAAAGTTATATCAATTGTTAAGACGCGCACGCAAGGAGCAACGCTCTACAATTTTATTATCATGTATAATGAAGGTTGAGCAACCTCAAAATTAGCTCAGGTGTGTAAGAGGTATTGCAAACCCGACACTGGGAGGATAACCCACAAATATTCATAAGACAATCTATTACTAACGTACAACAGTAATAATAAAAAGGTAGCAACATACGTGTTAAAGCTAGAAACGCAACAAAAAGGCCAACATACAGGTAAAAAAGCACACGTTCACATTTTTTACAAGACGCAAAAAGAAATAGCCACACACGGCCGCGACATACAAAAAGAGAAACATACAAGTGTTCAGGATACAACTAGCCGCCATAACAAACCACATGAGGTCACGGCACAAACATGAAGCTAAAAATGATAAATCTCAAACTTAGGGATGGCAATGATGCTTCCTAAGGCCTCATTCGTGTCTTCTTCATCATAATCCTCGACGGAGAGAGGGGCCGCGGAAGTACTAGCCTCACCCACCCAAGTCTGGGAAGACAGAGGAGCAGAGACTATATCCATCATCAGTTGGCGGAGAGCCGCATCATGCTTTTTGGCCCCCTCAGCACGGGCATAGACGTTCATCAAAGCAAAGGACATGGAAGTCTCCCCGATGGCCGTTGTATCACCAGCATAGTGAATAGGAACGGAAAGCTGCTCAATGCATGGCTGTAAATAAGCAGCTTCCGGAAGGCAAGCAAGGGGCCCGTCTAGTAGGAAGCTATCCAGAACCTCATCCATTCTAGCATCCTTCTTAGATTTCAAAAAACTTACCAAGGGGAAGTCTACGTCCTCGAGGGCTTTAACCGCGTCAACATAGCATGCTTTGGCAGCCTCCGGGTTGTAAGCATCAACCGCGGAGAGACTTCTTCCGGCAATCCCATGCTCATGACCGGCTTCTAGGCCAAGGTAGTCAAATATTTGAGGAGAGCAAGCTGTATCCCATGAGTCAAAAGCCACCTTCTTCAGGCCAAGGTAGTCAAATAGGTGGGGTAGAATTCCCCCTCCAGATGGCCGGAGACATCCATTACGTGTGCCTCAAGCTCGACAACACGGTTGTACAACTCCTGGGCCTGCTGTTCCTGCTGAACCTCCATCCTTTCCTTAAACTCCTGAAAACCAGCACGTAGAGAAGAAACCTACAACAACAAGAACACTTAACATAAACACAAATAAGCAAATACATGTGGAATAAAAGGTATGGGCATACCTTAGAGGCGAGCCTATCTCACTCAGACGCCAAGGAAGTAATTTTGTGCTCGGCCTCGGCACAGATCGCCTTAGCATTGTCCAGGGTAGACGCGAGAGAAGTGGCACTAGCGTTAAGCAGAGAAATGTCATGATCCTTCTGAGTAACAGTAATTTTGAGCACTGACACCTCCGCGGTTAAAGCAGACTTCTCCTCGGACAATGACGAAACTTGATCCCGAAGGCGGATAACCTCTGCGGCTTCCGCCTCCTTCTACGCCAGTTTAGACTTCAGCTTCAGGATCTCTAAATCTTTCTCCTCTAGCAACCTACCACGAGCGGCATATTTAACCCTGAGCTTTTCCTTAAGCTCTAGTTCATCCTCCGCGCGTAACCTTACCTCCGCCCCAAGACACACTTGCCGCGCTGCCCCTACATTAAACTCCGTGTATAGTTGGTCATAGTCCATACTATGAAGAGTAGAAAAGAAGGCAAGGGGAGCAACACGGTCTACTAAGGTGCGGCAAGAAAAACCATCGTCTAGCAGTGAATCATTGGTAATGCTCCACCTAGGGACATACTAGCGCTTCGCCTTGAAAGGGTCCAAGGTAGTAGGCGCATAAAAAGAGTCATCAGACCCTTCCGACTCCTCAGGATGGGAAGGACCGGCCAAGTCCAGATTGACATCCGTTGCCAATCCAGTAGTCGCAGCAGCCCCGGTGGAAGTTGTGGCAGCATCAGTAGTGTCTACCGGAATAGCCAAAGCACTAGAGCTGTAAAGACAAATAAAAATTGATGTTAAGACAAGGTTCGAAAACTCAGTTGACAAAAGGGTGTATATATATACCTCTCCACAATAGTACAGATCCGGAGGTTCGTTCGGGCAGAAGAATCCAAAAAACCTTCGCTCTCCTGAGAAGGAGGAGCAACGGAGGGAAAACCAAATTGTTCTCGGTTCGGCAAACGAGAACCTGTCGGCCTAATCTGTTCTAGACCGGTAAGAGTTTTGCCACCAGCGCCGGAAGCAAGGGCAGGGTGATCTTTCCTTAACTTTTTAGCAGGAAGAACATCGCTCTGCTTCTGCAACCTTCTCTTCTTAGCCTTCTTGGACTGCTCCGTAACAACCTCCTCCTCACTCTGCCTCACCATAGCCGTACCCTCATCCGGGTCCGCTAACTCTAGATAAGCATCCTCTTCAGCAACACCTTCCTGCCCTCCCTCAGTCGGAGCAGGGATCTCCGCGGCCGCAGCAGAACTACTACCCCCAGCTGCAGGAATCACCAGAGGCATGAAGCAATGTTGGGTACTCTCTAGCAACTTCACCTGATCATCTCCTTTCTGAACCTCCACCGCCCGGACCTTCCGAGGGTCAGCAGTCTTGATAAAATCCAACAAGCCCATATCTGCAAAATAGACATCAGATAATCAGGTTTTATAATATAAAGGTACCACTACTAAAAGGAAATAACACCCACCCGTTCCGTCAGGATGCTCAAAAGCCGGATAAGAATTTTCGTCAAAAGGATAATACGGGCTCAAACCCACAAGGCATAAGAAGCACTCCAGATACCGACGGAAAGGAGCCTTATGGCTTTCAAGAAGTTTAACAGTTTGCTCTTGACGAGCAGTAAGATGGGGAGCCTAATCCTTTTCTAGGACACCCCCCGTATATAAAGGAACGGAAATGGGAAATACGCAAGAGTCAACCTAGAAAAAATGGTCCGCCCAAATTTTTATGGAATCCGAGGGTTTTGGAAAACAAGACGGAGCCGAAGTAGAACGTTTAGCAAAGGAAAACAATCCATCGCTATACATACGAGTGAAGAAAGCGCGAAACACGGTCACTGAGGGTGAAAGGTCAAGTACACGCAATACCTCAATATGAGACACCCGGGCGACGCGAAAAGGCGACAATTGAGAAATATACACACGGAAGTATTTGAGAACGACCATAAAATTTTTTGTAAACGGAATCCTATAGCCACAAACATCAAAGAGCCTACTATACATACCTACTTTGCCGACTGGAAATTGGGTAATGGTTTTATCGCGCCCTGGGGCAGTGAGATGAACCTTAGCCGGAATATAAAAGCTATCACAAAAGCTATCTACCATTTCCTGGGTCATAATAGAATATTTAGCAGCAAAGTTAGCCATTGGGAAGGATGAACGAGGAAAAGTGCAAACCTAAAAATTTGAAGAACCTTAAAAAAGAGGAAAACGAGATGCGAACGTATGATAAAGATGAAAAGCTTGAAGAAATCAACAATGGTGGAAAGCAAAGTTGTGGAAAAGGAAATAGTAAAAATTGGAGGGGGTATTTATACCCTCGGTGTATTTATATCTACCCACAGCCAGACGATGACACGTGTAATCCACTCATACGATCACCGGTTGGGGTTCACTTACGAAACAGTTAATAAAGCTGTAAATACGTCAAATCAGTCAGAAGATAAAAGGACAACATCGGTCCACGTCACCTCAATGTCACCAACTTGATAAGGAAGCAGAGAAGACACATGACCACGGAAGGCGGCAAATCATTAGCAATGAACCTAAAGTCTAGCACTGATCACCGCACGCGAGACATGGTCCGAAGGCAACATCATACTAGACTGGGGGGACTTGATGATGTATAGTAGGTATACCAAGCCTCCGGGCTTGGGTCATACTGCCACTTGGGCTTCTAGGCCCAACGTAGGAGTCATGGGACGAAACTAAACCCAATCCTGCACTGGTAACGGCCCGGACACAGCAAAACGGACGCAGACCTAACTATAGGCTACTTCTGTCTACGGAAAACACACGCATCCGTACACACGATTACTGCGGAATCTTGCCCGACAAGAGACCCACTCCGACCACTAACGAAACAAGCAAAATATTAGGAAACCCTAATATTTCACTCGCTTATAAAAGGGTCCCTCTAACACAATGAACAATATGATTTTCTTACTCTACACACACACACTTTCTCTCTCTACATGTTTACTTACTTTTACGCAGGAGTCTAATCGTGGGGTCCGTGCCCACGGTAAGGCTAATGGTTTTTATTTGATTGCGCAGGAAATCATCTCACCTCTCTTGCTCTAGTACAAGATTTGACACTCAAATCATTCGGAGGCCCGGTTCAACGAAGGATTTAAGCCCTATTCTAAGCCCGAAACTTATTTTGTACTAACAGTAACCTTGTGAGAAGCACAAACATCAAGATCAAATAACACATAACCTATTTCAACCCATACCAATAACTACCCAAAATGACCCGACTCCTTAGACACGTTTACTTTTAAACAAAAGTATATATAAGCCCATCACAAACATGTTGACAGAGCACGCTAAACGTTTGATTCAATTGGATTAGAAACCAAGAAAGATCTAAATTTTGCAAAATGGCATATAATTGAGTATACCGAGAACATATTTACAATTGTATATTTATCCAAAAACACCTAAAGACAGAAAAAAATGTTTATCATGTGATAAAAAACAACTCAGAGCTGTCATTTTCTTTTTCTATTTAAGTAAATAGTCCATTTGACGATGTGTTCTACTATTATAGAAAGTGATTTTTACATCTATACATAATTACTCTTTCTCAGCAAGGCTATTATGAAAATATTATTTAAGATGTTCCATCTTGCAGGCTTAATTCATTCACGCCAATAACAACAGGTAAGTCCAATCAGTGATCCGACAGCCACATGTCCTTGTTTAGCATTATCATGGAAGTCTCTGTAATTGCAAACTATAACTCATAAGTTTTGGGTACATAACATTAAATAAAATGTTAATTATAAAAAAATCAAGACAGTGCAAGTCTATTGAACTGATGGAATTTTTGATTTACATAGAGATTAAACGAAGATTAACAGTTTGATTTTGTTGAACTCAATCACCATTCTTGTAAAGACGAAGAAAGTGATCATAAAACTCAATATCAATTGTCAAAAAAACCTATAAAGTTTAATAATTATTAAAAAATTAAGACCAACAAATTAAAAGATACAAATATATAAAAAAGAAAAAGATAAAATTAAAACTTACAGTATTTAAGCGACTGGGAATGGGTCCCATTCAATATTTCCTATTAAATAGGCAGTTATCTAGGGTGTGAATGAATTAAGCCTGTAAGATCAACACAAAATTATATCTTCAAATTCATCATAAAAGTTAAATGGTCTTTATAATGGTGATTTCATGCATGAAACTACTACATCCTCATCATTTTCTCCCTATTCTAAGTTCTCATATAGTTTAAATACATTGGCACATTTGCTTATGTTAAATTTGGAGAGGAAATGAAAAAAAAGGAAAACAACCACCTTACATAGATATATCATGTATGACTTTAGGGATTGATTTAACCTTCTTAAAAGTGGGTATTCAAATAATTAATAAGAAATCCCAAATAACCCGTGGTTTCAATGAGCAATCCAAACAACCCCTATAAGCGGCTTAAAAAGCGCTCAAAAAGGTCTATATGTAGTTTAAATAAGCACTTTAAAAATCTCATGTAAGTCATTCTAATAAGCACTTCATAACAGCCATTATAAGTATTTTAAATTAAACTCCAAATGACCCATATAAGTAGTTTAATGAGCACTCTAAAAGAACCCTATTAGCTGTTTAAATAAGCAATCCAAATAGCCTAAGTCTACATCAAGGTTTTTAACCTATATAAAAACTATTTTCAACCCGTATGAAATATCCTGATTATACAACCATTTAAAAGATTAAAATGGCTTGAGTGACGAATCAGAAGACTCACGTAAAAACATTATCGTAAACAGCCATCCGATCATCAATTTGTTAACAGGTCAAAGGCCTTATGGCAGAAGCGCACTGGCACAACAACTATGGTGGCACCAAGGAGCATTAAAGCATGCATGTAATATCAAAGAACATAAAAAATAAAAATAAAAATACGAAACTAAAAGGGTATGGGTTGATTACATTTTTGTGTAATCGTCATTATTAAGAACCGTCAAATTTCCAAAATATTAAGCTAAAATAAATGATGTGTTTCAAAAGCTTTAAATTTATAATGACTGAAAATACCAATTTTATTATAGGGAAACACACGGGTAAAAGTATAACCCACGTATGCAGTATAATCTTTAGGTAAGACCAGATCGTCCATAGGGATTTGCGTAGTGTCGAATAATCAGCTGAAAAATAAACTTTAACAAATGTGAGAAATATGACTACTCGGATAATTTCATATAATTCATAAGCAATGGTAATAGTTACGATCTTAGACTTAGGACTTTAATTCATAAAAAGTATTTTCTCGTCAGAAAATGTTTTCACAAATTAACTTATTAACTTAAGACTTATGTTTAGCTAACTCGATTAGATGTGTCACTCAAATAATCCAGTTACTATAATGTCAAATCTCTTTTTGGTTATCAAATAACGTAAGTGGATTTCTCGTCACAGACGATAAAGATCATAGACAAACCTTTAAAACTATATAGATCACAACGAGCCTTTCGACCTATACCGGTGTAAGTATACAATCAAAGTTGATAATCAAAGTTGACAAGATCAGACACGATAGGATTATAACAAAAGCTTAAGATTAACAAGATCGTAATTATACCAAATGCTTATTCATTATATTATTTTCACCGAGTAGTCATGAGAGATTTAGCCTCTCATGGCTATGAAGTTCATAACAAGATTAAATTGATAAACAAGAAACATACTGTAACCGGGTAAGAGTATGGATCAAAACTTCCCCGTAACAAGTATGGAATCTAAATACACCCTTTTATTCTTAGAACTATGATATTGTTCTTCCTCGTTCTTCTTGATTTGATCTCAAACCCTCAAAAGATATGGTTTTTATGACTTTGGAAAGGTTTAGGATATTTTAAGGAAAAAGGAAGAGTGTGTGAGATGGATTGTAAGTAAGTTGATGAAATGTGTGAGAATTTTGGCTCTATTTATAAGCCGATTTTCGGGAAGAAGTGCAGCGTACAAAATAAATTATGCGGCGCACATGGTGCGTTAATGCGATTGTATTTAATGACTTCATTTATTTGCATAGCCAGATGGAAAGTGTGGCGCACAATCTTTAAAGTGCGGCGTACTTAGAGTGTTAATGCATTATTTTAACCAGGCTTTTAATTCTCTTGCCTTTGAGGAGAAGTGCGGCGCACAAAGGGTAAGTGCGGCGCACATTTTCACTTTTCAGCTTGAGACTTTATCTTTTTTCTTGTATCTTGTTTTCCGAAGTGTATAAGTACTTGATCTTTGCTTTATTTAAGCTTGGGATGTCTTCAAGTGAACCTGTAAGTATTTCATGATATTAAGTATTGAAAGTTCATGAGAAATGATAAAATATATATAAATAACGCCACCGAAAACATGTATAATTTAGGCATTATCAAATCCCTTCACACTTAGCTGTTGCTTGCCCTCAAGCAATTAAAAGCGAGAAAAACAAGATCATTTATCGTGACATGGAGAAAATTTGGATTTTACAAGTGTTTACAGGTTTAGATAACTTTACGAGCATTGACACATAACATAGCACCTCACAGGGGAATGTGTTTGATTTTTAATTCACTCAAGCCACTCAAACAGGGTTTATAATTTAAGACACTCAAAAGCACAGACATAATCTAGATAACTACCATATGCTTGTACAAGACACATAAACATGACCGAAGGGGGAAACATGGAACTGATGAGGGAGAATAGCAGTTACAGATCTCGTGCGCCGAAACTTAAGCCTTGAAACTTTGAACTTTTATTTCTTCTCTCTTTTTCTTTTTTATACCATTATAACTAAGGCTTGGCACCTAACTTTTTCTTTTAACTTTGACTTTTTCACTTAGATACTTGAATGAATAACACTAAAAGGGAGTGTTGCGGGAACTTTTTAGATTTTATGTCTCCACATATGATTAATCTGGCTTCGGTCTAGTAAATGATGATCAAGCACAAGTTCTGAAGCTACTAAATTACCGGCTCATTTAAATATAATTTTCAACCAATACTACTGTTTCAGAAAAGGCGACAAATTACAAATACACATCCGTAATGACGGATGAGACACTTGCAATTGCATTAAAACCTTAACTCGAATAGGCTAAAGGCATCAATTATCTTAGGTACCAAAGGTGGGTACCCGAATATATCCTAAGGCTAATAATTCTCACAATTTAGTGGACTAGTTTTGTGTTAGTTTTTAACACCCCCAAATTTACACGCAGTAGAACCAACTAATTGGGTGTTAATTCATGGCACAAAATCATAAGTATATAAAGAACGACTGGAAAAGAGACGTTTTAAAAACATTAATTCCATTCTTATTAAAGTATCAAAGTTTGTCCACAAGATCGTCACCATAATAACATAAGTTTTGAAAGACAATAACATAAAAAGTTTTTGGAGATTGGAACATAAAACATATTTCATAAAATTTTGCGCAACGTTCCTCCCGTCCATTCCAAGCCATCAACCCTGATTACCTAAGATAAAACATGCTAAAAATGTCAATGAAAACGTTGAATGAATTCATAGAGTTTATATGAATATAAAAAGGTTAGAACACAAGTATTATAATCATCTAGTAACTTGTTGCACACCAATTTATTAGCTACTAATGCAATGAGCTCGTGACACCGACACTTTTAGACTATAAATCACGCATGATAATAATATTCAACATTTGCCCCCGTTAGTTCGATACATTGCCACGTACCTACTGAAATCTCAATACAATATGTCCGTTGACTGGATGTTCACGCCATGGATTCATACCCCAGACCGGGTTGTCAAGCCCATAAATCTATTAACCGTACTAGCGTCTGCCCATCATAAGCAATTAACGGTTTACGAAATTAGGGTCTTTTGGGAATAGGTACTCATGAATTGAATCAATTTATCGGGTCCAGCATACCGAAAAACTACTTGTGTTCAATTTATAAAACTAGCATGTATCTCCCTCGCGGGGTTTAATAAAACATTTAAATTTGTAAAGGCGAGGCTATGAACTCACCGTAAATAAAAGTATTAATTCTAGAAATCTCGACGAAGGAGACGAATGCCCATGATCAACCGCGACTTATAATAGTAGCGCGTAACTAAAACTCACACTTATAATAAGATGTAACATAATACGAGTAAATAGATACATATTTATATATATCGACATGTAGTAATTTCATATGCTTAAGAATCCATGATTGAGAATCATCAAAAATGCTACACTTATATTTTCTAAAATTTTACCGGTTTTTACTAGACGTTAACCACTTAAAGAGATACCAAACGGTCGAATCCGATGTTCTACTTCTATATCTACCCATTATATATGTTATTAAACCTCAGTAGCCTTCCCCAAAATCATAGACACTTATAACCTTTTTTCAAAAATGCGCTAACGCAACATATCCCAAAACAGGGCCTGCTGGACTTTGCAAAAGTTGGACACCATTAGACGCCTCTAATCTTTGCAGAAAAACTAAAAAAATTCAGGAAGGTCATACATATTATGAAGATGCTATTGTGTGAATTTCGTAGAAAAATATTAATTTTTGACCCGCCTGCCCACTACATCTTTACAGTCTAAATTATGGACCAGAATCGCAGTTTTGACAACACATCTCGTAAAGACCTTTTGACTAACTTATACTTATTGAAAATCCGCGAGGCCTCCTTCGTTGGAAAGTAGGCTCGCCGAACTTAGTTTTAACCTCTAGAAAAACCTAGAAAAGCTTTTAGAATGACCAAGATATGGTACTCGCAAAGCGACTAAAAATTCTGCACAAAAGTGACACGTGCAGAATTTGATGACTTGAATTTCCAAGTTTCTAATGACCACATCGTATTCGTTTTTAAGAGTTATACCTTGATTCTTATACCAAAACGTTCATTAGTATGCCGCCTATCATATTAGACAACAAAATCTCAGTTTTTGGCCGAATTATACACCCAACATTCTGACCTAATCAGCTAACTTTCAAACCCTTCAAAATCAACTCAAACATCGCCAAACTCCCACTACTAACCTATTTCTTCTACTAGATCATCAAAATTACCAATAACACCAAAATCATAACATGCATCCTAATCCATGGATTCTTAAACACAATCAACCTACAAGCAAGTATATATAAAATCAAACAATGTAAAAAGAGAATTAAGAGGCTTACAATGCTAAATAAAGTGAAGAAAAAACGACAATATGAAACCCTTGTGGGTTTGATGACTTGGCCGAACACACGAAGGAATAAAGGAGGACCCAAAAACTTGATTTTACCCAACCAAATCGAGCACACACCCATGTTATTTATCCCCTGCAATAACCCCGACCTTCAATCTAACAAAAACCCTAAGAATCAAAATCATTCAAAAATAAAGAAATCATAAATCTTGTTGCATGGTGGTTTTTAATAATGAGGAGTGATTGAGGTTTAGTTTAGGGTTGATTTGGAGTTGAATGGAGATGTTTTGGTAGAATTTAGAAGATGATGGTGGTAGGTTTGGTTGTCTGGTCGTCGAATAGAAGAGAAAAGGGAGAGAATATGGATGGTTTTTATTTTGAACGTTGATTGTGTGTGTGTGTATGTTTATACGGTTATAAATAAAAAAGGGTGTAGGTTTTTATAAAGGAATTTTTATTAAGGGGCTCTTGGGCTTGGGTTATATAAAAAAAATGTATCATTAGTGTGGGTTGTTTGGGCTGCCGAACCAAAGGAGAAAAAGAGGAAGGGTTCGGCCCACTTTTGTTAAACGTTTATACATCTTTTAAATCTCGGGCTCAAAACTAATTTAGCTCGTTAAACTTCAATTTTTAATAAAACATGATTTTTGCCTCGGTTTCGGCCAAACATGAAATAAAGTTGAAAAATGCTAAAAATAAAATAAATAAGCTCTCAAGGCTTAAAATAGGCATTCGTTGATTTCTTGATCGATAATTGTTAAATTCTAAATATAGGATTCGCGAAGATTAAAAATTGACGATTTTAATAATAACCGACTAAAATGTAAAAGTGAATCCTTCAAAATTTATAAAATAAATATGATATTAGAAATAGTAGTGACCTTAAATACGTGGTTTTACATCCTTCCCTCCTTACGGGAGCGCCGTCCCGGTGCTCAATTCGCCTTATTCGCCGTCGTTTTACTTGCTAAAAGTTGAGGATACGGCCTTGATTTAGTTGTTTGACCTAATGGTCCATGATCTTTACAGGATCCTCGATAATTTGTAGCTTGATAACTAGTCAAAATGCATCTAACGGGAAGACAAGGTTTAATGAGGTAAACATCTCCTTGGGTTCAAGACGCGAAAGGTGATATGGATTCTACGGATTTCCCGAGGTAGTTTAAGTTGTATAGCTTGCTAACGTGTTCGAAGGGTTCAATAAAACAATTAAGTAGGATAGCAACCAAATATGGAATAAATAATAGTTAATGCATGAAATGTTTGCTTTTTGAGAATATAAATAGAAAGTTGATTTTGATAAAATTTTTGGCGACTACTCCCGGCATAGCATGGTCCTTCCTGAATTATACATAGGTGATCAGGCTATGTATAATTGAGGACTAACGATGCAATGCTTGTTTTCGTCAAACTAGTGTTATGTATATAATGCTATTAAATGGTTTTATAATGTAATAAAATAGTTCATAAAGTGAATGCAAAATAGCTCATATGATGACAACAGAACAGTTTACAAGATGATAGTAAAATGGTTTATAGTATAGTAGCAAAATGGTTTATCATATGATCCTAAAAATGTTTATAAGGTCTTAGCCAAACGATTTGTGAAGTAATCAAAACAATTCATATAATGAAAATGAAATAGTATATAAGATACAATAATTTAGTTTATAGAAAATCAGAAAAATAGTTTATGAGCTAACAATAAAATGGTTTATAAGATGACATCAGGGTTGATTATAAAGCGATAGATCTTAGCAAGTATAAAGAATATTCGAACAAACGTAGAAGTATTCAGAGAAAATGAACATAGAGAGCCAGTTGTTCCAACAGATCGCGAATCGGGATGCTATAGAGAGTCATTTGTAGAATTTATCGCTTCAAACAAAAGAACGAATTGATCATAATAACAATGGATAGAAGTAGGCATCAAATGTATCAAAATATAGCAACGCTCAAAAGAAATTAGTGTAAGGAGTTACTCGATTGACAAAATAAACGTAAAGAGACGTTTGATATTTGTGAACTTAGAAGTTGACTTCTTGGCGGTATGACTCTCCAAAATCGCATGAAGTAGCTAGAAAAAGAATGAGGTGTAATGCGTCAGGAACTAAGAAACACGGCGATGAAACAACAATAAAGATAAATCCTTCATTCATCCGATAACAACTCACACAAAGGATAAAAATACGATTAAAAAGAATCGATTGTAGTTTATTAACTATATAAGAAGCACCCATAGAATCCACATGTGCGTCCTAAGTTTACTTATTAAAACATCCTAGAATAGAGTCACACTCATAAATAAGTTAAGCTGCTTTTCTGAAAAGTTTTCATTTTTAGAAGGTTACAATTTTTAGAAAGTCCAGATATTCGAAGACACTAATATTGTCTAATAAAAATATTACTTTTTTAATTAACACCGACACCCCCAATAACTAAATGCTTAACCTTATTTCCGACATCATATTTATATATATAAAGTTTCTATTTTTAGAAAGTTTTTATTTTTAAAAAGTTTTCATTTTTAGTAAGTTCGGACTTTCGAGGACATTAATATCGTTAAATAAAATATTATGTTCCCGTTAATACCGACCCATCCATTATTCATATATTATTCTTATTTCCCACAATATGTCTTTATATATATAAAGTTTCCGAAAATAGACTTCCTATTTTTAAATGTGACCGGACGTACCCAATAATTTATTAGTCATCTAATAATATTCGTTAACGTTTTACAAGCTCAAACAGACACTAAAACGCTTAAAATCCCATTTTTTTACAAAAATCAGCAACTACTTCAATTTTTCCAAAATGACAAATCACTAACTTTTACCCCTATGTTTTCCTATCGTCTAGCATTTTTAGATCAAAACTCGCGACGTTTTGTGTAAAATGTCAAAATAAACAACTTTTATGTTTTAACGAAAGGCCGGTTCGGACCAGAAAGGGTCCGAATCTCAAGCTAAAAACTGCATCAGCTTATTTTTCGAAAATAGTTGCTAAAATATCTTTATAAAAACGCAGATCTGTATTTAGACCAAAATCCCTACTTTTATGCACTTTCGGACCCAATTTCCTTGTTGTGCCTAGAAAACGACATTCGAGACAACTTTCGTGTTTCGGTCGAAACGGACCAGAAAACGACCAAATTACCCTTTTACGATTATGCGCAGATTTAATATATAACCACAGTGCTGAGTTTTTCATATAAAATTTTCTAATCATTCGGTCATAAAAACTTTATTTTTGAGAGTTACGGGACGTGCCTTATATCGAATCGAACATAAAAACAAGCTCTAACATATTCTCATGTCAAAAATTAGTTTGAATATTTTTATGACACCCAAAATAGCTTTCAAATTTTTTTGCATTAAACGACCCGTTCCGAAACTCATCCAAACACCATTTTCTCATCACAACAACTTCACAACGCACCTATACTAACCTATCTCCATCATCTAACCACTTTCAATCAATCAATTATTCATCCAACACCATCCTAACGCACAAACATGTGGATTCCACAACAAGCAAGTTAAGTATAAAAATATACACATGAAAATAATATAGAGAAAGGTTTTTAAGATGCTCACACGAACGAGTATGAGCGAGAGTAAAATCAAAACGCGAATCCTCCTTGATTCCCTTTTTAGTCGAATCCCTACAAAACCCCAAAAAATAAACCCTTTGCTACTTGATCACTCAAATCTTTGAATAAACTTTAATCTTAAAACCTTCCTAATTCCTAATCTGGGGATGATAAAATATGAGGTTTTCACCTATGGAAATCATTTCGAGTCTATTTTCCATAAATGTAGGGCCTATTGCCCAGAAAGTTTCAGATCCTAGGTGAAATTACCATTTTACCTTTCAATTCAAGTGCAAATTATTTTCTAGATTTTACCTCTTCACTATTCTTAATGTATCTCCTAAACCATGTGTTCGCAAAGACCGAAACAACCACTCATATCTACGTTTGTTCAATATCTAGAACCTACAGTTTTACATATTTAGGTATTTCTATATAAATTTTTAGACTTATTACTCATTTAAATTCTGGTCTCAATTTTTGACTAGTTTTGCCGTTTTGGCGATAACTTATTCGTCAGGCGTTGATATGACCTCATCCAAATTCTTATATGTACCTAAGATGTTTCTCTACCTCTTAGTCAAATTTTCTAGGCCTTTATAGACCAAAAATATTTTGAGACATACCCAACAAGCTGCTGTTCCAAAAGCAGTCCCTAGGAATTTATGATTAATCTTTGTGCCTTACCAAAATGAGCGTAATTTTGAAATCTATTGATGCTATTGATGTGAGGTCAGTGGGTGGTGATAGCCCTAGGAGTCCTCTACAGGTATCATAATTCCCTTTTAAAAATTTAATACAAAAATATAAAGTTATTCTTGTTTTCCCTAACGGTGTACCAGATTTGACTAGTTTTAGTAAAACGGTGATATCTTACTCATCCGGAGGAAATACGGCCCTATCCAAAGAACCACATACACTTAAGATATATACCTACATTCCTATTAACATTTCCAGATGCCTCATGACCTAAAATAATTTGTAATTTACCCCACAACCTACTGGTTACAAACTGCCCTAAAAACCCATTTCAAAATCCAACCAAACACCATTTTAATTCCTCTAAACCCCTATACAAAGGCATGCTTAATTATTTAACATAAAAAATCATGAATTTCCAGAATTGAGGATTTAAGACTCACTTAGTAAGGATCGATACAAGAGAATCAAAACATGAACACACAAATTTTACTCGAAAGTTCCAAAAGTGGACGTTCCCCGACGACACATTACGCGGGAATAAATGAATAATCGTTTTTCAAAAGAATGAAGGGTTATGAGATGACATGTTAAAGTTGTAATTGAATTATTCGGCATGTCTTCATGGAACGGATTACAGAATGACGTAAGACTTTCAAGAGTATGAGGTGAGTGTTCAAACTCAGAGTCGAATAGTAGGATAACCAATGGAATTGGAAAACTTTGTCAAACTTCGATATCATCCAAAATGGAATTATCCAAAATCACAAGAAGTTTTAGAGACGATTGCATCACTAGCAATTACTTGAGAAAGTATTAGGGATCGTTGTATTACTCACAACGTCTTGAAAACAAATGAGACCATTGTGTCATTCACAATGTCTTAGAAAAGCTTTAGTATTCATATAGACAGCCTTCATATAAAAATTTAGAGACACTCTATAAAGTAGACATAAGTGATCGAAAATAGTTGACACTTATATAAATTACTTTTATATAAGTAGATAGTGGTACTCACAGAGATAATCGTAAGAGATCGAGAAGAAGGTAACTCATATATGCAGGTATCCTTATATAGTACCAGTATTGATGCTCGAGGGAGTAAATGAGAAATCAGGAAGTACGCGATAAGCGGAGTGATCAATATTTATATAACTTACCGATATAAGGTAAATAGGTAGCGGTAATCCCGAAGATAAGCATAAAAGATGGAAAAGAAATCAAGTATTATAAAATTAGTATTCATATAATACTATTAGAGATGCTAAAGGAGGTATATAAGGGATCGGGAGGTCGATGATTTGCCATGATAATCTGCAAATCATGCAAGAATAAATACATAAGGTCATATATAGATAAAAATTTATGCAATATACGAATGAATGCAGATGCATTAAAATGAATATGATGATTTAATAATGATTTATTTAAACATGTAAATAAATGCAAAAGCTTTAATATAAAGTTTAACAATTGATATATATCTCGATATGTATCATAGTATTTATTTAAAAAATACTTAACAATAATGCACCCGAAGCGTGCATAAATACTAGAATAGGAGTTTCAAGTATGACCTGAACGGAAACCACAAGGAACCTTTGCACGCGAAAATAAGAAAATAAAGTTATAGTTTAGGTTTTTGAAAAATAACCTAGTTCTCTATAACTTATTGCTCTTGATACCAATCTTTAACACCCCCCAAATTTACACGCAGCGGAAACAACTAATTGGGTGTTAACTCAGGGCACAAATTCATAAGAATGTAAAGAACGACTCGAAAAGATACGTTTTAAAAACATTAATTCCATTCTTATCAAAGTATCAAAGTTTGTCCACAAGATCGTCACCAAAATAACATAAGTTTTGAAAGACAATAACATAAAAGTTTATGGAGAATGGAACATAAAACATATTTCATAAAATTTTGAGCAACGTTCCTCCCGTCCATTCCAAGCCATCAACCTTGATTACCTGAGATAAAACATGCTAAAAATGTCAACGAAAACGTTGAGTGAATTCATAGAGTTTATATGAATATAAAAAGGTTAAAACATAAGTATTATAATCATCGAGTAACTTGTTGTACACCAAGTTATTAGCTACTAATGCAATGAGCTTGTGACACCAAAACTTTTAGACTATAAATCACGCATGATGACAATATTCAACATTTGCCCCTGTTAGTTTGGTACATTGCCACATACCTACTGAATTCTCAATACAATATGTCCGTTGACTGGGTGTTCACGCCATGAATTCGTACCCCGGACCGGGTTGTCAAGCCTATAGATCTATTAATTGTACTAGTGTCTACCCATCATAAGCAATTAACAATTCACGAAATTGGGGTATTTTGGCAATAGGTACTCATGCATTTAATCAATTTATCGGGTCAGCATACCAAAAAAATACTTGTGTTCATTTATAAAACTAGCATGTATCTCCCTCACGGGATTTAATAAAACATTTAAATTTGTAAAGGAGAGGCTATGAACTCACCGTGAATAAAAGTAGTGATTCTAGAAATCTCGACGAAGGAGACGAATGCCAACGATCAACCGCGACCTATAATAGTAGCGCGTAATTAAAACTCACACTTATGATAAGATGTTACATAATACGAGTAAATAGATACATATTTATATATATCGGCATGTAGTAATTTCCTATGCTTAAGAATCCATGATTGAGAATCACTAAAAATGCTACACTTATATTCTCTGAAATTTTACCGGTTTTTACTAGATGTTAACCACACTTAAAGAGTTACCAAACGGTTGAATCCAACATTCTCCTTCTAAATCTACCCACTTGTATATTTTATTAAACCTCAGTAGCCTTCCCCAAAATCATAGACACTTATAACCATTTTTCAAAAATGCGCCAACGCAACATATCCGAAAACATGGTCTGCTGGACTTTGTAAAAGTTGGACACCATTAGACGCCTCTAATCTTTCTAGAAAAAAATAGAAAAATTCAGCAAGGTCATACATATTATGAAGATGCTAATGTGTGAATTACGTAGAAAAATATTAATTTTTGACCCGCCTTCTCACTACATCTTTACAGTCTAAATTCTGGACCAGAATCGTAGTTTTGACAACACATCTCAAAAAGACCTTTTGACTAATTTATACTTATTAAAAATCCGCGAGGACTCCTTCGTTAGAAAGTAGACTCGCTAAACTTAGTTTTAACCTCTGGAAAACCTAGAAAAGCTTGTAAAATGACCAAGATATGGTACTCGCAAAGCGACTAAAATTTCTGCATAAAAGTGACAAGTGCAGAATTTGATGACTTAAATTTCCAAATTTCTAATGACCATATCTTATTCGTTTTTAAGAGTTATACCTTGATTCTTATACCGGAACATTCATTAGGACGACGCCTATCATATTAGACAACAAAATCTCACTTTACAACGTCAGTAATCGGCCGAATTGTACGCCCAATATTCTGACCTAATCGGCTAACTTTCAAACCTTTCAAAATCAACTCAAACATCGCCAAACTCCCACTACTAACCTATTTATTCTACTAGATCATCAAAATTACCAATAACACCAAAATCATAACATGCATCCTAATCCATGGATTCTTAAACACAATCAACCTACATGTAAGTATATATAAAATCAAACAATATAAAAAGAGAATTAAGAGGCTTACAATGCTAAATAAAGTGAAGAAAAATCGACAATATAAAACCCTTGTGGGTTTGATGACTTGGCCGAACACAAGAAGGAACAAAGAAGGACCCAAAACTTGATTTTACCCAACCAAATCGAGCACACACCCTTGTTATTTATCCCTTGCAATAACCCTGACCTTCAATCTAACAAAAACCCTCAGAATCAAAATCTTGCAAAAATCAAGAAATCATAAATCTTGTTGCATGGTGGTTTTTAATAACGGGGAATGATTAAGGTTTAATTTAGGGTTGATTTAGAGTAGAATGGAGATGTTTTGGTGGAGTTTAGAAGATGATGGTGGTGGGTTTGGTTGTCTGGTCATCGAACAGAAGAGAAAAGGGAGAGAATATAGATGGTTTTTATGTGTGTGTATGTTTATTCGGTTATAAATAAAAAGGGGTGTGGGTTTTTATAAAGAAATTTTTATCAAGGGGCCTTTGGCTTGGGTTATATAAAAAAAATGTATCATTGGTGTGGGTTGTTTGGGCTGTTGGGATATGTCCATATCATAAATAAATATACGGCCAAAAATATGTGAGCCTATGGGGGCACACGCGTTTACACAGAGGATATGTTTATTAATGTAATTAATATATCGTATATTAACTATATTAATATGTTTCATGAAATAATTAAATGGTCGTTAATTATAAACGTTAGACATTATATTTAATTAATAGATATTAACAAGTGAATGACTTGTTAGTACAAAAACAAAACCGTGGGGTGTTGGTTGTGACCGGTCGAAACTAAAGAAGTACAAGGGAGGAGAGTGTAAATTTATGAAACTTGAGGAGGTGTTCTAGTCTGAAAACAAGTTTAGAGACTATATAAATACCCCTTATGTTCATAAATCAATGATACACGATTTAAGATAAATTTTATCCCTAAAAGCCAGTTGACGATTTTAATTCCTTATATTCCATTCAACATTAAACCTTATTCCTACGATTATATTACCACCATGCATGGCAAAAGTTATTATTGTATACTGATTATATGTATACTATCATGGCATAACCATGCATGCATTCATAACACATGAATGTATTATATTGGATTCTAATCGGTGGTCAGTGGGATTCGATCGTATGACGACAAGAACCAAAAAAAGAACATCGTGTTCAGTTGTTTTATTCGTAAAGCAAGTACTATCATTCTAGCGTATCTCAGTGACGTGTAGTGTGTGCATACCATAGAGGTTATCTACTTTGGTAACTTGGGCGGTTATCGCGTTGTATTATTTATTATATACACGCGTATATTCAAGATGGTGTATTCGTTAATTGCTAAAAGGTACGCGTTCTTGATCCCTTTGTTAATTACATATTCTATACGTGTTTATTTTCCGCTGCGTACTCGTGTTTAATGGTTAAAAGTTGTAAAACCCCAACAGTGGCATCACGAGCCATCGTGTAGAATTTGTAGTTACAAGTAATAAAATTTGACAAAAAATTAGGGTTCTTGATTAATTTTTAAGCCCTTTGGGCGTTTTTATGCATAAAGATTCGATCTTTATGTATAAAGTATCAATCTTTATTGGTTATAAAATTAATTAGACGAATTCTAGGTTGTATGAAATTTTATAAGATTAAAACTTGATGCGTTTAATTGTTAATTGATCGGTTTTATGTTTAAAATTAATTGTTAATTCGGCATCCATGATAAATACATGCAATTTATCATGGAGGGATATGTGATATAAATCTTGTTAATTGTTAAAGATTTTATGCAAATATGATGATCAAGAATTAAAACATAGACATTAAATTTGATTTGGTAAGATCCACGACTTTAAAAGCTAGGAAAGACCTTGGCTATGTCTTAATGGGGCCTAAAAGTTGCTTAAATTTTATGTGCTATGTGGTATATATTTGTATATGGCTTACGCAATCGATTATATCGATGGATGTGGCCGGAGTTTTTAGGACGAAGGAGCCTTATATGAATATATACATGTTTTAATTATTAGATAATTAGGATCATAATTGATATTTGCATGACTTAATTGTTAAGTGTTGTTTTTGAATAAGTGTTATGTGTATTAGTTTTGTGTTTATATTGTTTTATTTTAAGTTTGGACTTGTGAGAAAATAAAAGGGTTTTTCGAAAAAATAAATATAAACATGACTAATAATTATGAAATCAGATTTATTATGGACTATTTTATAGTTCATAATGTGTTTTTCAAATTAAAGTTTTATTTTTATCAATGACGTAATTTGCAAAAGTACTACTTAGTTGCAAGGATAAGGTTCGGGGAGACTCATCAAGACTTCGGTCTTGTAGATACCATTACCCTATAATACCTGACTACGTTGTAGTTTCCTTACCTTGCATACTATTTAGGAAGTCGCGAATGGTCTAGGGTTTGAATGGTTTTTAACCATTCTTTAATCTTTTCCCGCGATAAAATATAAAATCTTTAAGTTTTGAAAACACGTTGAATCGTCAATTTTTAAAAGGTAACACTATTTATACATTAGATGTATAGAAAATAAGTGATACCGTAATAAATAACTTAATTGAGTAAAGTTTTTATTAAAATCTATGATACGAAGATGTATGCATGCTTCTTCGTACATATTTGCCACGTCAAATATTATACCCTTTTTAAATAAGTTATTGCCATCCAATTTGTAAGAACACTTGCAGATGCTTTTTACTATGCGTGAGACGTATGTAGATTGTAATCCCAAGGTGATTATACACTTTTTCGTGAGACGTTAGTGTTACATAATCACAGTTCTTGATTGGACGACTTAATCGGTTTAGTGGTGAGACCTTAAACTCGAGGCATAGATGGGATGAAACATGCTTACTAGTATATTATTGTAATAAAGTAAGTCCCATAAGGTTCTCGAAATTGCACCGGTGGCAATTATTGATCGTCAATTACCTTTTGAATACACCATTGCTAGCAGATCAACTGATGTGATGGTTGTATGTCAAGTAGGATCCTAGCCTTTAGAAAAATAATTGTTTAAAAAGTTTAAACATGGGTAGTTAATTTTCTATAAAGAATATTATCGAAAATACTAAAATTAAATTTTGTGATTCTATTAATAGTATTAATGCAACGATAAATTGTAAACAAGGGTTTGTTTCTTTCTTGAAGAAGTCAAACCGAGACTCCTTTCCTTGTAAGGAACAAGGAGACTCATTCCTATCATCTTTCTTGCTCCGGAAAGTTATAATAGGAACGTAGGAATTGTCCTAATGTAATCAAACTCATAGAATACTTAAATGTTAAGTAGATTGCATGACTTATATTTTCATACAGATTTCATCACCCTTATTCGAAGGTGAGTACTTTGAAACATGCAAGACATTCAGATAACTAGAGAATATGTTCTTAAAGCTATCAAATGATAACATCTTAATGTAAGATGCTTTATGAGTTCTTGATTAGGAAATACCAATACTACCGCAAAAGTGGTAAAGGCAAACTAGGATAATGTATCTAGTTGTTTGTCTTAATCAAAATTAAGGAGGAAATTGCATGCCCAATTTTCAAGTTAATAAATAGCATTGATGGATAGTCCCTCATCTACATAGTAGAAAATTTTGAAATCCAAGTACATTGCTACTAATTAAGATTTCAAAGAAAGTTGGAAAATAAATAGATCACTATTTGTTTTTACTTGTTATGGAATACTTGCAATGTTGTCAAATCCAGTGGGAGCATCGTGATTTATTTCTGAACAAGACATTAATGTAATGTTGTCTAATTCAGTGGGAGCTACAAGGTTTATTATCTTGATAGTAACCCAGATTATTTCTCGCTTGTCTTGAGATAATATATAGTTTTCCAACTATACACACTAATGGTGTTAAGGATAGTCGTGCACTATTTCTTATTAAACATAGTGGTTCAATATCTACTTGTAACGCTAATATCTGTGACACTATCATATTGTCCATATAAACAAACGAATGTCGTGTTGTTTAACTACGTGTATGATGTTGTGCCATGCACAAGTGGGAGAAATCTTTATTGTGTGCAAGGTACAACACATGACAATAACAATATGATTAAATGTTTCTCTTGACCGTAAGGTAAGAAACTAATATTCTACTAGGACTTATTGCCCTATTTAGAACATATGTCAAGATATGAAATAAAGACTACTTCAAGTAAAATGTTTATGTGTTTTTGGAATGTCCAAAATAATGAAGTAATCTTGATTTAAAGACTACTTCAAGTAAAAGGTTTATGTGCTCTTGGAATGTCCCAAATAATGAAGTAATCTTGATTAACTTGAAATTACTATTGAAGTCAAGAGTTGATGTTCAGAGTTACTTTAGTTAAATATGTTTATGTTTAATGTAAATTAATAAACATGAAGTCCTTTAAATGTTGAAAGACTTATAACATAAAGTAAGTTATATCTTTTGGCTATGACATGAACAAAAGTCCTTGAATTGTTCAAAGGTAAAATAAAGTATAGTTAACATGGATAGAGTTCTTGAAATAGTTAAAGCCGTATACATTATTGCATGCAAATAGGTTTTTAAATACTATATATTCAATTTGGGTTGACACAATTGATAAGTATGTGACCTAAAGAGTATTAAGTTATTTAAAAGATTGTGATAAAGTCTCACAATAAAATTACTCATAGAATATCACATATTCATGGTATGTCTAAAGTGTTGAATCAAATTCTTTGGAATTATTTGATTTTGATAACTTAAAAATTTTACCTTAAAATTTGTCAAGGTTTGAAATTAAGTATGTCTTGTATATACTCAAAATAACTCCAACCTAGAAGGTTGATAAGACACCATCATGATTATGGAATATGATGACTCCCTTTAAGTCTTAAAATTGAAGTTCTGAATTTGTTAAAAGTCTTATGAAGAATGATATTAAAAAACTAAACTCTATCAATGTATCTTGTAATTGCTACTCTACATGCTAAGTAATTATAGAAGAGTCTTTAATTACAAAAGGCAAGTAAGAGCATTTTTAGATCTGAAAGAGATAAAAATACAAAATACATAACCTTCTAAACACACTAGTGAATATCATATCGAGGCTTTAAATGTTTAACCTTATAATGATATAATTTTCATTCATAGATCCGTAAGGATACCTCAAATACTTGATTGATAAATGTTATATCAATATTGAGGAATATGAGTCACAGGATCATAGTGAACCTGTTAATCATTAAAGATGCATTGTTGAATTTTGAATTTGATTAATGACTCAAACTATGAATGTTAAGATGTTGTCCATAAAGATAATCATTTTTGGAACTTGATTGATCTTTAACTAAATGGTTGGACTGTGAAGTTAAAATGAGTTTCATCAAAGAGAAG
The DNA here is from genome assembly GCA_026074375.1 of Tanacetum coccineum. Taxonomy (NCBI): domain Eukaryota; kingdom Viridiplantae; phylum Streptophyta; class Magnoliopsida; order Asterales; family Asteraceae; genus Tanacetum; species Tanacetum coccineum. The sequence continues at coordinate 49,408 of BQNB010015238.1, read as the reverse complement.
AAAAACCTAAGTGGTTTGGTTCTTGGTTTCAAACTCATAAGGACAATGTTGTACACATATTTAATGCAACCATTATGATAGGATTTTAATCATACTCAAGCAATTGATTATGATTAAATATTCTTTTTATGCGCATTAATTATATAAAGATGGCTGATTGTCATACTAGTGTTCATATAGATGAAATATGACAATGGAATTTAAAACTCTTCCTTGAATAATTGCTATTGCGAGGATGGTGAGTAATCAAAGGAGTTTATGAATTCATATAATCTTTACAAAGGGTACAAGCGGCAAGAATCCAAGTATGGATCATTGCGAGCATCTAGGAGAAAAATCTTAAGTTTATTATTAAATAAATCATTTGCTTGATTTAAATTTAATTATAATTAAGATAACTCCTGAGTATTTCTAAAAGCAAGTGGGAGTATTATGTTCAGGTTTCCTTCACTTGAAAGATTTAGGAAATAAAACTTACAACCTTGAAATATATGTTTATTGCTATAAACATATGCGGTATATAAATCTAACACAATTTGACATACCATTTAGAAAGTCTTAATGGATACATATCTTTTGATAAGATGGAACATAAATGAAATCTTAAGTTGGATTAAAGGATTTGTTATGTACATCATATTGTGTAGAGAAATAGTTGTATCATGCATGAATGCAAGATGATTTGACAACATTGGTATTTAATCAAAAGTTATTAGATAAAAATTGAATTTAATATTTTAATGGAATATGTTTGGATTTGGAAATCTTCTTAGATTATGGATTGGTCTATAGTAATGAAAATCTAAGGATATATATTGCAACAATTTGTTGTGCAATTAGAATAAACCAATGAACTTGGAGTTCAGTGCCAAACATTATTAAGAGAATATTCATTGTTTACGGATTTTAAAAGCATGGGGTTGTTTGTGTACACGGATGCTAAATCGAATTGAGATGACACTCAGTACTAGTCATGGTATGATTTCATTTTTGATGATGACCATGGGGACTAGTTGTGCTCAACTTAGAGCATAGTTGCATTATACGTTAATGAATAAGAATACTTTACACTTTTAGAAGCTGCGAAAGATGATTGTTGTCAATAGTTGATGTCACACACCTTATGAGATATAGTGTGTTAATATTAAGATATTTGTATAAAAAAGCAATCATCATAGATATTCAAGAACTTCATTTCTTGAAATAAGTATTCTCAAAATTACAAAAGATCAAAGCTAGTTGGAATTAATGAAGTCTATGCTTTGTCAGCAAGTACGATTGTCGATTCTCGAGGCAAGATCCGTCAACTAGAATTATCATGCATTTGATCTATTTAGTATTTGGATAAGGGATGTTAAGACAATTTTATTAATGATAAAGATACTTGGTATGAAGTTGTATTTAATATAAATTGAGTCCTATATTTGCATTTTTAATCCGTGAATAATACTTATTATTCTAAATTAGTCCGTTGTCGATTAACAATATGGGAATATTGTTGAACTAAGACAAATCTGAGTGATTGGTGATATCTTGGATATTAAAAGAATGTGTCCGCCAAACTCACATGATATTCATAAGATGAATATTCGACTTCCCCAACTAACAAGATTATTACTTTATGGATAGCGTCATAAAGTAAATCTTGTAAGTGATTTTGTTTACTAAATCCTTAGACTTGAGATGCAAGTAGGTCTTGCATGTGTGGATAATCCTTCTTGATGTAATTTAAGTTATCCTGAATAAGGTAGCTAATAAGGACTATTTTTAGAAGTGATTATGAAGCATGGTGACTTGACACTTATAGTCAATATAGAATTTGTTCCTTCAATAGTTGAAGTATGATGCCATTGGGCCCCTCGAAGGATTAATCAGATGTATGTGTGGCTGCACCCAAAAACTCAGGTAGATATGATGTCACTGGGGCCCTCGTAGGATTCGATCGTATGACGACAAGAACCAAAACAAGAACATCATGTTTAGTTGTTTTATTCGTGAAGCAAGTACTAGCATTCTAGCGTATCTTGGTGACGTGTAGTGTGTTCATACCATAGAGGTTATCTACTTTGGTAACTTGGGTGGTTATTGCGTTGTATTGATTATTATTCACACGTGTATATTCAAGACGGTGTATTCGTTATTGCTAAAAGGTACGCGTTCTTGATCCCTTTGTTAATTACATATTCTATACGTGTTTACTTTCCGCTGCGTACTCATGTCAAGGAATTTTTATTGGACGAAAACATAAAAGGTTTTATTTCTGTTGAAGTTGAGAGGGTTGTGTACAAAACCCTAACAAGATCAACGACAACAGCAGGTGTTGATATTCCCTGCACATCAAAGATTTAGGGTTTTCCAAAACCCTAACAGGTTGTCGACATCAAGAGGAATCAGATGCGTGCAATTTACCAAGCAGCTGTTGGTGATTTGATGTTTGATTAATGGCTAAACGTTTTAGAGTACCATGTTGGTGTCTGGTACTACTTTTTATTCACAGACCGACATAAGAATTTAGGGTTGTGACATAAGTGATATAGCAGGTATGTTCTATAGTGTTCGTTTTTAAAGAAAAAGTAGGTTCAAGATGCAGCTTAGGATTTGTGTTCTATTGTATTGTCTTGATGCTTCCTGGTATCAAAATTTTTATAGTAGCAGGTTTACAATAGGTTGATGATTAGCTGTGATGTTATTGTATACTGATTGGTTATTCAATGGTTCTTTTGTGATCGTTATTGAAGTTGGTAACCAATGGAAGGAAAGAGGCTCTTAATTTATTGTTTAGGCTGGTTTGGTATTCTTTAATGTTTATTTGTGTTACGAAAAGAAGGTTCAGCAAGGTATAGCTGATGTTTGGTGATCATTGGTGGTATAATGGAGAATAGGATGCTGGTATGATGTGATTTGTTAGCTGGTTTGATGCTCTATGATTAGGTTTTGGCATATTGATATCTGATGGTTATGATTGTTGCTCGTGTCTAGTAATACTTCCAATATGTATTAATGCTGCCAGTTTTAAGTATTATTACTGCTTATACACATTAGTGCTGCTATATATAGAGGTTAATGTTGCTTGTGTTCGTTAGTAGTGTCAAAGGCTTGTTAGTGCTGCCAAGCACATACTTAGTGCTTCTATTACGTATTATTGCTGCTATTGAGCCAATAGGAATGGATTGCTTGTGCTGCTAAACTAATCTAGATGGAAAACGTATTGGTGCTTTGATCAAACAAAGGTTAAAGCAGGATTGTTCTATACTAGTTGTTATCATTGTAGAAGCTTGGTGTTCGTGTTTGGATTGGTGAAGACTGGGTTGATTGTGTATTTGTTAACCCTAAGTGTTTTAAAGCTACCAGTTACTACTGTTGGACTTAAACTAAGGTTTGTATTGCTCGTATATTTAATACTGCCAATAGAAGGAGTTACTACTGTTGGTTACTACTGATTGGTTTAAGGGAAAGCTAACAGATTCAGATTCACTTAAATGTTTAAAGGCTAATTTTGGATTTATTTGAAACAAATTGATTACGAGATGATTTTGTTTTTACTTATTTGACGTTGAAGTGGAATTACTTAGGTACGTGTTTATCATATCTTAAACGGCTTACAACGTTTAAAGATAACTTGTTTGTTTTATATGGTGTTGATGAAGACTTGCAAAATCTAAAAAAAAAAAAAAAAAAAAAAAAAAAAAAAAAAAAAAAAAAAAAAAAAAAAAAAAAAAAAAAAAAAAAAAAAAAAAAAAAAAAAAAAAAAAAAAAAAAAAAAAAAAAAAAAAAAAAAAAAAAAAAAAAAAAAAAAAAAAAAAAAAATAAAAAAAAAAAAAAAAAAAAAAAAAAAAAAAAAAAAAAAAAAAAAAAAAAAAAAAAAAAAAAAAAAAAAAAAAAAAAAAAAAAAAAAAAAAAAAAAAAAAAAAAAAAATCTAGCAATGTGTGATTTCTCTTATGGTGCTCAATGCTCACATTTGCTATCACTTGTTATGTGTCTCATTGTAGTTGAGGATTTTTGTCAAGAGATTGCGGTCTACTTATATTTCACAGATTTATTTATAAGTTTGATGTCACGTGGATAGTACAAGATATAAGACACAAGTTTTGGGTTGTTCTACTTCAGCATCAAGTTGGTAATATTTAGTTTTCTTCATCAGTAATCATTACATAGAGCCTACAGAATTAAAGATTCACAAAATGGTTAACATACGGGTTTCAGGGGAAGCTTATTGTTAAAATGTTTAACCATTTACATGTGGCATTGTGGTGAAGGTTTTTACTACTGCCAGTCATTATTACTACTGCTAGTGTGAGTTTTTACTACTCAAGTTCATTTTTCTTATTGTGCTTAATGGTGGGTAATTTGAGGAGTTAGAAGGATTGGATTAGAAGTGTGATATTGGTTTGTAGTAGTCAAGATCATAGTTGCTTATATTCATATGTCCCCTATTGGATTATGACAAAAAGGGGAAGAAGATGTTAACAGGTATAATTGGCAACTTGTAGATCCTTGGTGTGGCATGGTACAAAGGAAATCTGATTTAGGGAAAGTTTGTTTCATTTAGGGAGATCAACGATCTCAAATTATCTATTTCAGGGGAAGTTCGTGCACGACTATTTATTCGTTTTGTCATCATCAAATAGGGGAAGATTGTTGGGAAATTTGATGAGGGAAATAAATGAAGATAATAGAATGTGAAACACATGGGTCTAAGTGGGTTAGATGGAAGTCTACAAAAGATGAAGATTCGGAAGTCTTCTTAAGAAAGATAAAGTTAATGAGATATTCTTAATGTTTTAAATGATTTAGTTTGTCTAATGTTTATTTCCTTTGGTAAAAGTCTTGGACTCCGTTTGTTATAAAAAGGAGGTTTCTGGCGTGTTGTTTAGGGTGCACAGAGAAAATGTAGTCGGACCTATGGTGTGTGTGTTGGCCGTGAGTCTTCTAGCCTATTATAGATTCCTAGTGTTTTATCCTCAAGTCAAGGTAACTTGATCCTGTTACACTTCATTGATGTAACCGTTCTACTATTGATCAAAGTAGAATTAGGGCTTGGGGTAATTGTTATAGTGAAGATAATAATGAAAACCTTGTTACAATAACAATGATTCTTTATTTTGAATATTCCGCCTTTGTTATTGTTCATCCTAGATTAGTTCTAGTCAAACTGAGCTTAAACGATCCTAAGAACTATCACGTGTTTTAGTTCTATCATTTACTAAAGTTTTTACCAGCTCCCATTGGCTCAACTCTCAAGGAATTGCATTTCTCTGAATTTCTTAATATCGAACCACACAATCATTGACATCTTAAAACTGAATATAACCTTTTCATTTTCATTTACATTAGAATTAACTCATTTGTACTATGAGTTACTCCTAACTATCTTAATTCTCACTCCCAGTTTTAGTAGGAAGGTTCATTTGACTAGGTCGGGGTTGATTTCAATGGGTTGGTCCACTTTCAGCGGCGGTGTGTCTAGAGTCAAGGTACACTTTGTTTAGAGGCTAATGAGTTTTGTTTCTAGTGAGTGGGGGGGAAATGCTTTAGCTTCAACACTGATCAAACATCAGCTACTTTTCCTACTGATTCTTTATAGTCAGCTCTTCAATCCATAACTAATGTGTATTCACTGATAAATTTTATCAGCCCCTATTACACCTTTATCTTAGTCGTCCCTTACCAAAAGTTCATCCTCTATGATTACCATTGACTTAATTGACCCCATACCAGGCTTTTGCACGATAATACCATCCATTTGATTAGTCCTTTCGTTTTTATAAAGTCTATGGCTTAGTGACCCTCTGTTTAATCATGCTTGTGGTCACCACAGTTTGCGTGGTTAAACCCTGGCGATATCAGTGACCCTCTTAGCTTCAGCCAAATAACTATCATCAATAGGACATCGCTCCCTTATATAGCTTATCCATCAGCCACTTCACCTCTTAACCAAACACCAGCTACTATTGACATATCGACCATTTTCCATCAGGCTAAGCCCGATATACTTGCACCAAAACAATGAACAAAACAACATAGCCACCCTTGGTTTTCATACCCACTGATATTTATCAGCACTCCCCTTTTAGTTTACCAGGACCCATTCAGGCTCAGCCCATATCCATAATCACACTGCTTTAAACGAGCTTAATAATTTAACGCGCTGATTTTTTAATCAGCTCCTGAGCAACCCATTTTAATCAGCTCTCTAATTGAACGACAAGTCAGGCTATGCCTCGACTGTCGTGCCCTCCTTAACAGCCCCGTTACTAACTGAATAGACCCTGAAGTTACTCCATTGAGTTCCCATCCAAAACACTCCTTATATTCATTCTGTTTTTTTTCCAAAAATGCATAACTCATATTTCTTTCACTGAACAAATTCCTCCAATGTACCTTTAACATACCATCTAAAAATCAGTTCTACTCAGACCTGATTGTGTTTCAAATGCTTTAAAATTTTATATGGACTAAAAATACCAATTTTTTTATAAGGAAACTCAGGGTTTAAAAAGTTATACCTGTAATGTAGAATAATAATCGTTTTTAGGTTAGCAGGTCATCCAGGGATTGGAGTAGTGTTCAAATAATCAGAAGAAAATTAGACTTTAACCATTTGGAAAATAAAATTTGGTTTTTTTACCCAGTTATATAAGGATGATACTCGGATATTTGACATAATTTATAAGTAGTGGTAATGGATTTACGGACCGCAAATGGAAACTTTAACTTATAGAAAAATGTTTTCACAAATAACTTAATTAACTTAAGAACCCCTTTATATTAGTTGACTAAACTGAATGTGTTTTTCACTCAAATGATTTCGTTACTTATTATATCAAAGCTTATTTTGTTATCAATTACAAAAGTGGATTTCTCGACACAGACGATTAAAGATCCATAGCAAATCTTAAACCTATAGATCATAACGGGTCTTTCGACCTATACCGATACAATTGTATAATCTAACTTGATAAGCAAAACCTGACAAGATAAGATATAATAGAGTTGCAACATAAGCTTGAGATTAATGAGATCACGATCATTACATACACGTATTGATTATCCATAACTTCACCGAAGTAGTCGATGAAGAGAATTTAGGCCTCTCATTGGCTATATAGTTCATTAACATAACTTATGCTTTAACAATAAACTTTCATGATTTCAATTAAACTAAGGATAATATTTTCTTCGTTCTTGGTTTGTTTGATCTGAATCTTAAAAGGTTATATGTGTTTATGTTGGGAGAAGGTAGGTTGGGAAGGTTTTATTAAACATCATAAGGGAGAAAGGATTGTGTGTGAGATGAGAGGAATGTTTAAGAATGAGATGATGAAATGTGTGAGAATTTTGGCTCAATTTATAGGCTGAATTTCGGGTAAAAGTGTGGCGCACAAAATAAATTATTCGGCGCACATGGTGTGTTAATGCGCCAGTATTAAATGACTTCATTTATTTTCATAGACAGATGGGAAGTGTGGCGCAAAAAATAAATTATGTTGCGTACTTAGGGAGTTAATGCACTATTTTGACTGAGCCATTAATTCTTTTGACTTTGAGGAGAAGTGCGGCGCACATTGGGCAAGTGCGGTGCACAATTGCACTTTTCACTTGAGACCTTTATCTTTTCTTGTATCTTGATTTCGGAAGTGTATAAGTACCTGATCTTTGTTTTGTTTGAGCTTGGGATGTCTTCAAGTGAACCTGCAAGTATTTCATGCTATTAAGTATTGAAAGTTACGAGAAATGATAAATTATGTATAAATAACGCCACCAAAAATATGTATAATTTAGGCGTTATCAAATCCCTCCACACTTAGCTATTACTTGCCCTCAAGCAATCAAAGCGAGAAAATGAGATCGTTTATCGTGACGTGGAGAAAATTTAGTTTTTACAAGAGCTTGCATTTTGAGATAACTTTTTTAGGCATAGACATATAACATAGCACCTCACAGGGGGGGTGTTTGATTTATAAAATTCACTCAAGCCACTCAGATAGGGTTTATATTTTTGTGAAGACACTCAATTTGCACAGACATAATCTAGACAGCTACCATATGCTTGTTACTTTGGTTATCTACTTTGGTAACTTATTTAGTTTGCGTGGTATTCGATTTATACACACGTGTATATTCAAGACGGTGTATTCGTTATTGCTAAAAGGTACGCGTTCTTGATCCCTTTGTTAATTACATATTCTATACGTGTTTACTTTCCGCTGCGTACTCGTGTTTAATGGTTAAAAGTTGTAAAAACCCAACATGGGCTGCCGAACCAAAGGAGAAAAAGGGGAAGGGTTTGGCCCACTTTTGTTAATTGTTTATACATCTTTTAAATCTCTGGCTCAAAACTAATTTAGCTCGTTAAATTTTAATTTTTAATAAAACACGATTTTTGACTCGGTTTCAGCCAAACATGAAATAAAGTTGAAAAATACTAAAAATAAAATAAATAAGCTCTCAAGGCTTAAAATAGGCATTCGTTGATTTCTTGATCGATAACTGTTAAATTCCAAATATAGGATTCGCGAAGATTAAAAATTGACGATTTTAATAAAAACCGACTAAAATGTAAAAGTGAATTGTTCAAAATTTATAAAATAAGTATGAGATTAGAAATAGTAGTGACCTTAAATACGGGGTTTTACATAGTTATAGTGTCAATCCGGTTGGATTTGCCTTACTAAGAGCATTTTTTAATTTTGAAAGCATATATATTAATATTTTTGTTAAAATATCAATTTTTTGGTAGGGCCAACATGGAGAGATATGATTAATTTTTTCTATTTGGCTCCCCTCCACACTTAAGTTAAACATTTCCCTCAATGTGATAACTGATAAACTAGAGAATAGGGAAAATTTAAGGAATACGGTACTTCTCTAGGCATATAGATATATAGCTATGAGAGAGCTATCCTTGAGCATACTTTATAATTTTCCAGATTTGACTTATATTACCTGCATAAAAGTAAACACACAAAAGCACACAAAAAGAAAATATTTTTGGGTTTTTTTTAGAAAAATAAATAAAGGATATGAGTGAAGTTGTATGGAGGAGGAACTCCTCCACACTTAAGTAAAACACGGGTTGCCTTCTGAGAAGCGCTTAATTTTTAGGAGGGACTCCTCCACACTTAAATAAAGGATATGAGTGAAGTTGTATGGAGTCATCAAGTTTTCTTGACCAGATAGCAGGATTGTCTTTAACAGTTTTTTCAAGAATTCTTTTAAGAGCTATGTTTGTGTTTTCAACTTGGCCACTTGTTTGAGGGTGATATGATGTAGAGAATCAGTGGTTAACTCCATGTCTTTTCATAGTCTTTTCAATTATCTTGTTGCAAAAATGAGTTCCTCGGTCGCTTATTAGAGCTTTGGGCCTTCCGAAATGGCAAAATAGTTTCTTCAGAAAAGTAATAACAACTCTTGCATTGTTTGTTGGTAGAGCTTGCGCTTCAGCCCATTTAGACACATAGTCGACAACGACTAAAATATATTTGAATTTGTATGATTTCGGAAAGGGTCCTATGAAATCGATACCCTAAATGTCGAAAATTTTGCACACTTAAATGTTGTTTAAGGGCATCTCATCACGTTTTAGAAGATTTCCTATCTTTTGAAATGCTTTGCATAGGTGGACTTGAGTATGAGCTTCTTTGATTATGGTTAGCCAGTAAAAACCTGAGTCTAAGACTTTTTTAGTAGTTGTGTTCGGTCCATAGTGTCCACCGGTTGGTCCGTGGTGACATTGATCTAAAATGGTTCGGATTTTTGGTCCAGATACACAACGTCTGATCGTACCGTCATAACATAGTTTGAAGAGGTAGGGTTCCTCCCAGAAGTAGTGTTTGATGTCAAAGAAAAATTTGTTCTTTTGTTGATACGTCATTCCTTTAGTTATGATATCACTTACTAAGTAGTTTGTAAAGTCTGCGAACCATGGGTCATCTTTAGTGTTTATCTCCATAAGAGTTTCTCCAAGAAAGTTGTCATCGACTTCACTGTCATCGCTTGTTTCTTCTTTTTCGATTCTGGATAAGTGGTCGGCTGTAACATTTTCTATACCTTTTCTATCCTTAATTTCTATGTCAAATTCTTGTAAGAGCAGGATCCAACGAATAAGGCGTGGTTTAGCATCTTGTTTCTTAAATAAGTGCCTTAGAGCTGAATGATTAGTGTACATGAATGTTTTTTATAACACCAGATAGGATCAAAATTTATCAAAAGCAAAGACTACAACCATAAGTTCTTTTTCAGTGATTATATAATTCCGTTGAGCTACGTTGAGAGTTTTGCTTTCAAAGTATATTGGGTGAAAATTTCTACCTTCTTTTTGACATAAAATTGATCCGACTACGAAATAGCTTGCACATGAGTTCGAACGGGAGACTCCAGTTTTAGCTTACGATCACAGGAGCACATGTGAGTTTTTGTTTTAATAATTCGAATGCGTTGTATCATTCTTCATTGAATTCGAATCGAGTAACTTTTTCTACCAACTTGGTAAGAGGACGGGCAATTTTTGAGAAGTCTTTAATAAATATTTGGTAGAAAACCGGCATATCCTAGAAAGCTTCTAATACCTTTAATATTAGTAGGTGGTGGAAGTTTGGAGATTACATCGATCTTTGCTTTGTCGACTTCAAGAACTGCTTCAGATACTTTGTGTCCAAGCACAATTCCTTCTTTGACCATAAAGTGACATTTTTCCTAGTTAAGGACAAGATATGTATCTTCGCAACGCTGAATCATTTTATCGAGATTGTTTAGGCAATGATCAAAAGGGCTTCCAAAGACGGAGAAATCATCCATGAATACTTCGACGGATTCTTCGATCATGTCATGAAATATAGCCAGCGTGCACCTTTGAAAAGTAGCTGGAGCATTACATAAACCGAAAGGCATTCTTCTATAAGAATATGTACCAAAAGGACATGTGAACGTTGTTTTTTCTTGGTCCATAGGATCGATTGGTATCTAAAAATATCTATAAAAACCATCGAGGAAACAGAAGTATTTATTTCCTACTAGTCTTTCTAACATTTGATCCATAAACGGCAAAGGAAAATGATCTTTTGCAGTTGCTTCATTTAGTTTTCTATAATCGATACATACTCACCAACCTGTTACAGTTCTTGTTGGGACAAGTTCATTTCTTTCGTTAGTAACAACTGTAATACCACCTTTCTTCGGTACACAGTAAATGGGGCTTACCCAAGGGCTATCTGTGATTGGATAAATGATACATGTATCAAGTAGTTTAACTATTTCTTTTTTAAAAACTTCTTGCTTGTTTGGGTTAATCTTCTTTGTTTTTGAACAAGTGGCTTTTTATCTTCCAGGAGTTAAATTTTATGTTTACAAAAAGATGGATAGATTCCAGGAATGTCTGTGGTTTCCCAAGCAAAGGCACGCTTGTGCTTTTTAAAAACAGATACGAGTTTGTTTTTGTCTTCTTCATAAAGTTGAGATGATATGATAATAGGAAGAAAAGAGGGTTCTTCCAAAAATACATATTCCAAGTTAGTAGGAAGAGGTTTGAGTTCAAGATCCATAGGAGGTTCTTCAAGAGACGTTTTAATCTTGTAATTGGTGTTAAAGATAATTTTTTCGAATGGTGGTTCTTCAGTATCGGATTCAGACTCAGAATTTTCATCGGCAGTCATTGCCATGAATTCATCAAATTTAGCAAAGAGTTTTTCTTCGAGGATGGTTCTTTCTATAGAATAGAGGATTTCACTTCCTTCGTCGAGAAGAGCATCAAAATCTTCTTCTAAGATTTCATCGATGACGTCAATACTGAAACATGTATCATCATTTGAATAAGAGTGTTTAATGGCAGAGTCGATACTAAAGATCATTCGTTCAGTCCCAACTCCAAGATTAACATCGGCAGTGTGAAGAAAAGGTCTTCCTAAGATAAGGGGAACTTTACTGTCTTCTTCCATTTCGAGAATAACGAAATTGGCAGGAAATTTAAATTTACCAATTTCAACGAGCATATTTTCAGCTATTCCAACAGGGTATTGGAATGATCGGTCGGCTAATCTTACGCTCATTTTAGTAGGTTTGAGAGTTTTAAGAGATAATTTTGCGTATAAGGAATACGGCATGAGATTAATGCTAGCACCAAGATCGGCTAAAGCATTGCATGTAACACCCCCATTTTGGTAATATAGCAGCGGAAGTTAATCTGGGGTATTACTTCATGAATCACAGACACAATCATAGAAAACGACTCAAAAGAGACGTTTTAAAAGATACGTTATCATTAATTTAAAATCAGAGTTTTACAAAGGCAGGTCTTAAAATCTAGTTACATACAATGTGAATGATAACAAGTTTTAGCCATCTTCATGTCCATGCCACTCCGTGCCATAAGTTGCTCAATTACCTGAGATAAACATGCTAAAAAGTCAACACAAAGGTTGAGTGAAATCCATAGGTTTAAGTAAAATAATTTAAATGCAAGTGCGATATTTGGGTTACATTGTTATACACCCGGTATTGAAAACATATTTATTATTGCCATTAGCTCATAAATCCAAAGCCTTAGGGTATGGTGATACATTATAGCCCCTGCGGGTACCTTTGCCAAAACACCCGCGTGATTTCTAATGATGTGCAATTTAATTTCAAAAATAATTAAAAAACTATGAGTTTTCTGGGACCTGGGCATTTGACGTCCCCCCGTTCGCCCTGTCGGGGTTGGTGTGACCCCGTCACAGGTGTCGTGGTGACGGCGTCACTTGTTAATCGTGACGCCGTCTCCACAGTCTGTGAAAACGAAATTTTTGTTTTTGATGAAAGATTTCCTGCACTTGATTCCATAAGTTAGTTTCTGTATAAATGGCTGCATAAAACCTGAGATTTAACAATTCAATCATATAAATGGCTGTATAAAACCGGCTTTTGAGCGAATTAATCTCAACAATTCATTTAACATGTTTGAATTTGGCTCAAAAGCGAATGAATTCCTAGCACTTATTGTTAGCAAAGACCTTTGATTGAAATTAAGACAAGGTTAAAGACAATACAAATCATGATTACAAGATAATTCAAACATAATAAAATAAATGGAAAAGAATTAAAACACACATGACACTCCTAATTTGCAGTAAAAGTAAATTGGGTTGCCTCCCAAAAAGCGCTTTTTTTATTTACGAGTCTTGTAGCTAGACTCAAAGCCACACGTTCTTACGTGACTTCTCCTTCGTCATCTACTCCAGTTAGGTACTCGGGTCCAAGTTCTAGGAATTCTTTGTAAAATCCTAGTATCTTGCTCATCACATACTCTACTCCTCTTCTTTTATCTTCTTTGTACCTAAGATAGACTGATTTGGTATGCTCTTTTTCTAAGTCTGACAATGAGTCGTATTGTTCTATCTTATGGGGCATCTTATAGGCGACTTTGTCGGCCACTCTAACGAACCTAACAACCCCTTCGGGTGGGTCATGAGTCATGTTGGATATTTCTACAAAGGGTCTCCCTAGTATCACTTGTGACAACCTAGGGTCTATGATTAAACTAATATCCTTGACAATCATGAAGTCCATGACATATTTGAAGTTTTTGACGAAGACATGCATCCTTTTGATCCTTCCTGTGAAATTGCTAATTCCTCCATTTGTATTTCCCCTAGGGTCAAGTTTTTTCCTCACGATCCAATTTAAAACATTCATTCGGGTCATGATATAAGAGGAGAGTTAAGGTCAATGTAGCCCTTTACGATATCACGAGCTCAATATTTCATGTATCTTAAGGTGTAGGGCATCCGTCCGAAATAATAGGTCCTTAGGAAAATTTCATAACTAGTTTATCCGAAAAATATAGTACTTAAATTAGGTACCTTATGGTAGGTTAGTTCATCTCAGTTGGAAAAGGTGTCGAAGTACTCAATACCGATTTATTCTGTCGTTGCCCCATCTCCTTCATTGGATCCTTATTTTGGGTATTCATCATCATCCTGAATAATCCTCGATGGAAACATATTTCTCCCATCATCCTCTTTAAAGCAGACAAATTTTGTATTAGAAATTAGAGGAACCAACCCGAGTGATTCAATCATCGAGTTAAGTTTTCGTACCTGTTTTGTGGCGATGGAGGAAAATTGATTAGGTTGTGGTTGTGGGTTAGAGTTGGCATTTAAGAGCTTTCTTCTTCCAGTTCATGTTAGGCTTAATTAACTCGGGAATTTTTAGGTTGCTTGGGGTGATAAAGATGGTGTTGATTGAGCTAAGAATTGTTGTTTAAGCATGTGGGTCCATTGTCGGGTAAGAATGAGCAGACAAAACTGGATGGGTCCTAGTTTTGGGTTCTTGATCGTATCACTAGGCAGTGTGCCTGCTATTCGGTCGGTGATGGCCTTCAACACGGTGTCAATTTTGTTGGTCATCTCGCTTTGCTGTTGTTTGAAATTGGCTTCACCTTGGATTAGTCCTAGTGTATTGAAATGCCATGAATTCGGAAACCAGTCCATCTATATTTGATTGATTTTTAAAATTGAGATCAGGCTATGAAGGAACGTTTCAGATTAAGAACGGTTAGGTAGGTTTAAAAAATTATTTTGGGAGTTTTGAGGTTGTCTCCACCTTAGGTTCGGGTGACTTCTCCGTGACGGATTATAGGTGTCACCAAGATTGTTTTGCTCGGGCTTAAAGGTATACCACTTACCTCCCGCTTCATCGGTACGTGAGGATGCGTATTCAATGAAGGCTTGTTTAGGGTTCTCCATTTTAAATACTTGATGGAAAGTTAGTATGTTGGAGTGCAAAGAAGCAAAGCGCTGTGGCCATGTCATCAGCTGAAGCTATATACCTTGTTGCTGGTGGATGTTGTGCTTAGGTCCTCTGGATTAAAAGTTAGCTGGCTGACTATGATGTTCTCTATGACAAGGCGCTTATCTTTTGTGATAATATAAGTGCCATTGCCATTTCAAACAATTCAGTGTTGCATTCTAGGACAAAACATATTGACATAAGGTATCACTTTATCAAGGATCACATTTAAAAAGGCAATATTGAGCTTTATTTTTTACCCACTGATATGCAACTAGCTAACATTTTTACAAAACCTCTAGCTGAGCTTAGCTTTACTTGATTGGTCGCTGAGTTGAGTATGCTCAATATCGAAAAAGAAGTCTCTGATAAAAAAAGAATTTAAGTCTTCCTCTGACTTGAATATTAAATGTTTTTAACGTAACTAAATAGTTACATTTAAGTTGAAAGACAAACATTCTCTAATATTTAATTCGGATATTCTGAAAAAGGCTACCAACTTTCTTGAAAAATATGGGATTTTATAGTACACGAAGGGGCAAGGGGCCTACGTTTTGTGATAGTTTTACCACTACGCATTTAATGTAGAACTCAAACCATTTTTATTTTCAAAATATATAACATTTTCAAAATATATAACATTTTTTTGCTATAAACTATTCACTCTTTTCACACACACTTTACTTTTCCAAATCAAAACCCAAAAAACACCATTTTCATTATCTCTCCCAAAACCATTTGCATGACTCAAAGCAAATCTTTCATTTTTAACAACAATAGCTTCTGAATCATCTATACAACAACAACCAAAACAACTCACACTTGGTTCAAATGTAAATTTTGAATGTGAGGATGGTATCATTGCTTTTAACAATGGAATTGCATTATTGGAGTTTAAAGAACCTTTAGACCATCCCATGCTTTAGTTTATATCAAACTATTGCGTCTCTACTACTTTAATCAAACAACCTTCAGCATATTACTTGATGTGCGGTCGTCGTAGGACTTCTACACGAGAAGTTTTACAACTCCCTAGGCAGAGCACCTAATCGTTGTAGTGTAGTATAGACAAGACTCAGGGCTGTTTATGGTTCACTTGAGGAATAAGTTGGGAAGGCTTGATTACGGTCTAACATAATTCTAAGGGTTAAGGGAAGATTTTTTTGTATTTTTATATTTTATGGAAAGCAAGTAAATCATATATTTGAGAGGTTGGTTGGTTTTAGCTATAAAAACTAAATAATAATCTACGCTAATGGTGATAACAATAAGATAAAATATTGTGTCTATTTAATCATGTATTACTCCCTAGATTGCTTCTCCTAGTGTTCTTGCCTTGTCACACTTGTGAGGATCTATGTAACTATTTCCTAAAGCATGAACGAATTACACGAACCCGTCGTCTACTTAGTATGCCGCTAGACAACGCACATACAAGGTAGTATGAAGACTATTACACGGCCCTTGGGAGTTTACTAAGTGCATGTGAAATATATTAAGAGTGGATCAACCATATTAGGGGGCAAGGTAGTATGAAGACTGTTACCCGATGATATCCTTTCTACATAATCACGTTTCTCTAGACATATTAACAGCGATACAGATAAAAGCTGGTTTTCTAAGACCTAACGTGCACATCCATCATAAGAAGCAACACCACTAAGATCTACATTCTAGGTTTTATACAATCATAAATAAACACAATAGGAGGTTTAGCCAAGCATGTTAAAGATAAAGCAAGAACATAGATGAATTAAACAACACATAGACATATTGAATGATTAAATAAACATTACTTGATTAAAACATGAGTTGGAGGAAGTACAATAGGGTTTTTAGGCCCTAAATTCATTCCTAACAGCTGCTAAACAAAGTAGGGTTCATACCTTATTTTTATTCTAAAGTTACACACCCAAAACCCTAAATTCAGGTTTGTATATATAGGAAATGGCGTTGCGTTTTAATCATGACGCCATCATGAAAGAGAATATTCTAGATAATGGGTTGGGTCGTGTGCTCTGACGCCGTCTTGAAATCTCGTAACACCGTCTTGATCATCGTTGTGACGACGTCACATTGTATTTGTGAAGCCGTCTCCAGCCACTGTTGAGAAATTCTTGAGCCATGTTGGTGTAGGTCCGTAGTCTTGTCTGTTTTTTCTCTAAATGAGCCCAAGTTACGTGTATTTCCTCCAAATGCCTTCTGAATGCAAAATACCTGAAAAGGAATGACTAAGTACCTATTTTGGGCATAAACACACGATTTAGGGTGTTAAACGACCCCGAAAAAGTGTATAAAATGACACCTTATCAAGACTTAATTTAATTATCTTTAATGCTTTGACTCGTTAAGAAGTGCGGTGCACAAGGGATTTGTGCGGCGTACTTATGGTGTTTTTCAGCTTTGGTCCTTTCTTTTCTTCTGTCTTGCTTTCCAATAACTATAAACACTTGAACTTTGTTCTTTTTGACCTCGGCATGACTTCAAGTGAACCTGCACATAATTCATGCTATTAAGTATCAAAAGTTCACGAGAAATGTTAAAATATATTTAAATAACGCCACCAAAAACATGTATAATTAGGGCATTATCAAATCCCTCCACACTTAGCTGTCGATTGCCCTCAAGCAATTAAAAGCGAGAAAAACAAGATCAAGTATCGTGACGTGGATAAAATTTAGATTTAGCAAGTGTTTACTGTTTTAGATAACTTTTCAGGCATAGACACATAACAAAGCACCTCACAAAGGAATGTGTTTGATTTTTAATACACTTAAGCCACTCAGATAGGGTTTATAATTATGAAGACACTTAGATACGTAAACATAATCTAGACAGCTACCATAGGCTTGTGCAAGATACATAAACATGACCGATGGGGCAGAAGCACCAAACAAAATCTCAAAGGAGCAAAACTTGATATTAATGAGGGTGAATAGCATATAATGATCTTCTTGTGCCGAGACTTGAGCCTTGAACTTTAAACTTTTATAATTTTTTTTACATTGCGATAAATAAGGTTGGCATGAAACTTCTTTCTTTAAACTTTGATTTCTTCAGCGGAATAGCACTAAAAGGGAGTGTTGCAGTTACAGGAGCTTACGGGATTTACTTCACCTCATAACATATGATTATTTCTATAAATTAATCTCATTGCGGTCTAGTAAATGATGATGAAGCACAAGTTCTAGAGCTACTTAATTACTGGCTCACTCGAATATAATTTTCAACCAATACCATTGTTCTAGAAAAGGCGACAAATTACAAATACACAGCCGTAACGACAGATGAGACACTTACAATTGCATTCAAACCTTAACTTGAATAAGCTAAAGGCATTAATTATCTTAGGTACCAAAGGTGGATACCTGAATTTTTTAAGGCTTAATTCTCACAATTTAGTGGGCTAGTTTTGTGCTAGTTATAGTGTCCATCCGGTTGGATTTGCCTTACTAAGAGCATTTTTATATTTAAAAGAAAAGCAAATATATTAATTTTTATAAAATATAAGTTAAAAATTTTTTGGTAGGGAAAACATAGAAAGATACGATTATTTTTTTCTATTTGGCTCCCCTCCACACTTAATTTGAACATTGCCCTCAATGTGATAACGGTACTTCCCGGGGCTTAATGAAATGTAGCTACGAAAGAGATATCCTTGAGAACACGCCATAATTTTCCAAGCTTAAGCTATATTACCTACATAAGAGAAAACATACAAAGGCACACAAAAAGAAAATATTTTTGGTTTTTTTAGAAAATAAAAATAGAGTAGATGTGCTGAGTAGAATGGAGGAGGGACTCCTCCACACTTAAATAAAGCATGGGTTGCCTCTCGAGAAGCACATAATTTTTAAGTGAGTCATTAGCTAGACTCCTGCTTTTGGAGTTCATTCTTTCGGAAAAAAAGGAGTGACTACTTCCCTTTGGTCATTATAATCTTCTTCTTCATGATATAGCTTCAGTAGATGGTGTTAACAATGAATGTTTTTCCATCTTTTCCATATAGTTCAACATATCCAGATGGATATTGATGTTTTACTACGCATGGTCCTAGCCAACAAGATATGAGTTTTGGCTGTTTCAATTTATATTTAGAATGAAAGAGCAACACTTTGTTTCCATGTTTGAATTCTTTTCTTATCTTGAGTTTCTTGTCATGCCAGACTTTGGTTTTTACCTTGTATAGAAGAGAGTATTTATAGGCTTGATGTCTGAGTTCGTCTAACTCATGCAATTCAAACATTCTTTTCTCACCAGTAGCGATGAGATATGGGTTACAGTTTTTCAGGGCCTAGTATGCACGGTGTTCAATTTCAAACGACGGGTGGCAGTTCTTCCCGTATACGAGTTTGTATGGTGTTGTACTGGTTGGTGTTTTGTAAGCTGTATGAAAAGCCCACAGAGCATCATCAAGATTTCTTGACTAGATGGCAGGATTATCTTTAACAGTTTTTTCAAGAATTCTTTTAAGGCCTTTGTTTGTGTTTTTAACTTGACCACTCGTTCGAGGGTGGTATGATGTAGAGAATCGGTGGTTAACTTCATATCTTTTCATGGTTTTTTCCATTATCTTGTAGCTAAAATGTGTTCCTCGGTTATTTATGAGAGCTTTGGGCATTCTAAAATGACAAAATAGTTTCTTTAGAAAAGCAATAAAAACTCTGGCATCGTTTGTTGGTAGAGCTTGTGCTTCAGCCTACTTAGATACATAGTCGACATCGACTAAGATGTATTCGAATTTGTATGATTTCGGAAAGGGTCCCATGAAATTGATACCCTATATGTCAAACATTTTGCATACTTGAATGCTGTTTAAGGGCTCTCATCACGTTTTGAGATATTTCCTGTCTTTTAACATGTTTCGCAAAGGCAAACTTGAGTAAGAGCTTCTTTGAAGATGGTTGGCCAGTAAAAGCAGAGAGCTAGAGACTTTTTTAGGCGGTTTTGTTAAGGTCCATAATGTCCACCGGTGGGTCTGTGGTGACATTGATCTAAAATGGCTTGGGTTTCTGGTCCCGAGACACAGCGTCAGATCATACCTTCAGAACAAACTTGAAGAGGAAAGGGGGGGGGGGGGGGGGGGGGGGGGGGGGGGGGGGGGGGGGGGGGGGGGGGGGGGGGGAGGGTCCTCCCAGAAGCTGTGTTTGAGGTCAAGGAAAAATTGTTCTTTTGCTGTACGTCAAGATTTAGGTATGATATCACTTACCAAATAGTTTGAAAAGTCTGCGAACCATGGTTCGTCTGTAGTGTTTATTTCCATGAGAGTTTCTCTAGGAAAGTTATCGTAGACTTCACTATCATCACTTGTTTCATCATTTTCAATCCGAGATAAATGGTCGGCGGTAACATTTTCTGTGCCTTTTATGTCGTTAATTTCGATGTTAAATTCTTGTAATAGCAGTATCCAACGGATAAGACGTGGTTTAGCATCTTGTTTCTTGAATAGGTGCGTAAGAGCTGAGTGATCAGTGTGCACGATCGTCTTTGATAATACCAGATAGGATCGAAATTTGTCAAATGAAAAACTACAACCATAAGTTCTTTTTCAGTAATTGTAAAGTTCTACTAAGCTGCATTAATAGTTTTGCTTGCAAAGTAGATTGGGTGAAAGTTTTTACCATCTTTTTGACCTAAGATTACTCCAACTGCGAAATCACTTGCATCATACATGAGTTCGAACGGAAGATTCCAGTTTGGGCTTACGATCACAAAAGCACATGTGAGCTTTTCTTTTAATAATTTGAATGCGTTGTGCCATATTTAAGGTCACTACTATTTCCAATATCATAATTATTTTATAAATCTTGAAGAGTTTACTTTTATATTTTAGTCGATTTTTATTAAAATCGTCGATTTTAAAACTCTTGCGAGTCCTACAATTGAAATTTATCCATTTTATCGATCGAGAAATCAACGAATGTCATATTTTAGCCATGAGAGCTTATTTTATTTTATTTTAATTATTTTTCATCTTTTATATATGTTTAGCCGAGACCGAGTCAAAAACCATGTTTTTATAAAAATTATCACGTTAAATAGGTTATTGGACCCGAGATCATTAGGTATAAGAATATAATAATTAACTAGCCCAAACCCCCCTCCTTTTCCCCTTGTATTCGGTAGCCCCAATCAATCCCACACAATTGATACATTTTTTTTATATAAACCAAGCCCAAGTTACCTAGCCCACTCCCTCTTTGTTTTATGATATAAGCTGGATCAAACACACACACATAACACAATGTTCAAAAAAAGAAAACCATCCATATTCTCTCCCTTTCTCTGCTGTTCGACGACCCCATGTAAAACCACCACCATCATCTTTAAAACTCCACTAGATCCCTCTTTTATTATCCCAAAACTCATAAAAACTCAAACCTAATCATCTCCCAACTATAAAAACCACCATGCAAGTGTTTTGAGAAGTTTTAATTTTGAAGATCTTTGAGTTTTTATGGTTTTTGATTTGATTAAAGGCTATAAGAGTTATAAGGGTTAGATTAGAAGCATTTTAAACAAGGTTTGAAGTTGGAGAAGTTAGGGATTGTGTGGATTTCTTTCTTTTGGGATTCGGCTAAACAAGAAAAGGAGGAAGAAAAACATTTTGATCTTTTTGTTGATTTCTATTGTGGTTGTAAGTGATTTTTAAAACCCTTTTGTGTTAATTTAATTTTTGATTAGTGCATGTGTTTGATTTTTAGTTTTATGAGCATGCATGGTTTAATTTTGATTTGATCATGTTCATGAGGTGTGATGATTATAGAATATGTTTATAAGGTATTTATTGGCATTGCATTGGGTTAATTAGTTATTTGAAAGAGTTTTGGATTGGTTTAGAGGTAGAATATAAGAGCAGTTTTAGATCAGTAGGTAAACGTGGCTTTTTCTAAAACATTTTGGCCTGGATCCTATCATTAAATTACATAGTTGAATAGATATAGTTTTAAGCTTCATGTGGCGAATTGGATGGTTTTGTATCGATTCCGAATGATGGAGTTATGGCCGTTTTGTAGAATCTAGTCGATTCTGGAACACCGTTTGGAAAACAAGTTAAACACTAGGTTAATACTTTTAAATGCGGGAAAGGAAAGTTTATTCTAGTAGTAGACTCATATATATAACATCTCCAAAAGGATTCACTTCAATAGCTATCATGGTTTAGGATTTATGGGTGTTTCCATAAGGGTGTTTTAGTTTTGTAAAAACTCTGGTTGGGTAGTTATGTACTAAATTGTCATTTCCTATTGATTGAAAACTAATTAGATAATGAGGCCTTACATTCTGGAAATTAGACTCAAAGGTCTTTCCAGGGGTGAAAGCCTCATACTCATAGCCATTACGGATTAGGAGATATGGATCCATTAATTCGGGTAAAATCCAGAATCTGGAATTTTACGTCTTTTCATGAAATATAAAAAGTATAGAAACACATTATTAAAACAAGAGTTAATAAGCAAAACTTAGTAGGTTCTTAATTAGTTATTAACTCAGGTTGTACATCAATTTTGGAGTATAAATACTTTGGGTAAGTCGTAATGCAATGTCGTGCATATCTTGTAGACATATCTCATGATCATGTGATTATTTTTACGTATTGACTTCTTTTATTATACTAAGATGCGTCATACCTTTTAGGTGGTGCTTAGGTGTACTTTTCTCTCATCTAAAGATTCATCTACTTCTAATCTTATTGCTTCTCGGTGAGTTAATAGCCCCACCTTTTCTCCTTTTAATGGTTTTCATAACTATTTTCGGGGTGAAAATACATGCTTGTTTTACTAAGTAAACCTATTGATTTCTACCACATAAGCATTACATGAACGTTTTTACTAAAGCTCTTACTTGATTACTACATGACTTTTAAACCATAGATGATACATGGTTGTTTACTCATGAATTTACTAAAGCTTGATTTGCTTACTACACAATTTGAGATCATTGATTATCTATTTATAAAACCGTGAGTTTTGAACACATTGTTTGTTTTAAATAGGACACAAGTGCTTGAAGGGTATGCCTAACCTGATTATGAAATTATATGCATGAGTCGCTATTGCCAAAGTCCCTAATTTCATAAACCGTTAATCACCTTGTAGGAGTGAACGCTAGTACAATTAATAGATCTATTGGGTTTGACAACCCTGTTCGGGGGTATGAATTAAATTCTTTCGAGCACCCCACCTATCAACAGATAATTTTTATTAAGAATCCTAGGTATAAGGCAATAGTACCTACTTCAGGGGCAAACAAGAATGCATATGATATGCATTACCATCAAGGTTTCGGTGTCATGAGCTCAATGGGATAATGTTGAATGATAATATAAAATATTGTCGCTGACTGATCTTAAACCTTGTGGTCCACTACTAAACATTACTTGATTTACTGAATCACTACTTGGATTTCGAAATAATACTTTGTAATATTGTAACGCTACTTTTCTTACTGAAATATTTCTTAAATTATTTCAATACTGTTTTTACTTAAACCTATGAATTCAACAACATTATTGTTGACGTTTTGCATGTATTTTCTCATGTTATTATTTTTCTAGTTGAGCATTGGGAGCATTTGGATGCGCGGATATCAAAACTTAAAAGACTCGGTTTTTTCACATTCGATAACCATTTATCTTTAATATATACATTTGTGTCATGTTTGAACTTTTGTAACTTTTGTTAAAAGGAGATTATTGGGACCTGTCTAAATCTGATATTTTATTAAATCGAATGTGTCATTTTATTAAACGTCTCTTTTGAGGTCGTTTTCTATAACTTGTGTGTATGAACTATGAAGTAGCACCCCAAGTGGTATAACCGATGCGTTGTCGTGAATTTGGGGGTGTTAAAGAGTGGTATCAGAGCACTAGTTAATGAGAACTAGGTCATTTTCAAAACCTAAACTATAACCGTTTTTCGAAAAATTTTAAGAGTCTTTCACCATTGTCCGATATCCGCGCGCGCTTGCTCCTAGGTAACTTATACGCTCTTTTTTGCATCCCTATTGCTATTACATTAATAATTAGCATATAATACTTGGTTATGATTTCACCCTCCTACGTCTATCTTATGACATCATACTATTTGCCTTATATCGGTCGGTTATATATTGACCACTTCGACTATCGCGTACTTCCTGCTTTCTTATTTTCTCCCTCGAACGTCAATACTATAATTATATAAGGACACTCGTACATATATGAGCTACTTTCTTCTCAAATTCTTACGCTTATCTTCGGGATCACCGCCATCTATATATATAAGAGTAATTCATATAAGTGTTGACTATTTACGGTTACTTTCGTCTATCTTTAGAACTTTTGAGAGTAAAGTTAGTATGATTTCGAATAAATTTTTATCTTTAGGTATGTAATTTAATACCTTGTTTGGTAAGTCAACATACAAGGTGTATGTGGGGCTTTGGATGGAGCCGTAACTCCTCCAGATATGTTAGTTACGCCCAAATTAGTGAGACTAGTCCAAATGGGTGACCAACAGATAGTTGGTGTATTAATGGGGAAAATTTAGCTTAAAGCTTACTGGTTATTTATATGAATGAATAGTTTAATATCTCAGGTCCTAGTGGCGAGTTGGATGGAACGCCAACTCTTCCGGATGGTTGAGATATGACCAAAACCGCGGAAACAAACTTAGTATGTACCCAAAAATTACTAGACAGATTGTTTGACTTGTAACGAATAATTTTTGACCTAAAGACTACTTGGTTTTTACATGGGTGAAGGTTACAACATATTGGGACCATGTGATTCTTTGGATAGAGCTTTAATCATTCCGTATGAACGAGTTACGACCAAAATGGCAAAACTAACTAGAAATTGTACCTAGATTTTCAAATGAATTTATGTCCACATGTTTTCATATTAAGTACCTCATTTTTCAAGCCAAACCTGTAGGAATTAGATAAACTTAGACATAGGCTTTTGTTTCGGGTCAAACAGAGTTATAAAATGAGAATTATGCTAAAAATGGTGGAGCAAGAAAACGTTTTAAATAATCAGATTTGACACATGAGGGTAAAATGATAATTCCACTTAGGATCTGAACATTTTGAATTAAATCTCTTGTAATATTAGTAAACTAGAGTCTAATGGCTTGTCTTAGGCAAAAACCTCATGTTTACACCTATTACGGATGTTGAGATAAAGGTCCATTAAGTCGAACGAGGGTAGAATTGTTATGTGATATTAATTATTACATATGTGTATATCACTATGGTGCGTCTTAATAAGTTCTTTTACTTCAATATTTTATGAGCGATGCAGTGATATCTGAAGCATTTACGCTACTTTATCTCCATTTGACGAAATTGACATTCGGTGTACTTTGTCAATTCCATTAGTTATCTTGTCGTTCGACTCCGAGTTTGAACACTCTTCTTATGCTCTTGAATCGCATATGTGATTTCGGAATCAATTGTTTTGAAGTCTTCCAGTTGATGGGAATACGACTTTAACTTGTCACCTCGGATCGTGTCATCTTTAGCACTTACCTTTGGAACGCGATTGAC
This sequence comes from Tanacetum coccineum, assembly GCA_026074375.1. NCBI lineage: Eukaryota > Viridiplantae > Streptophyta > Magnoliopsida > Asterales > Asteraceae > Tanacetum > Tanacetum coccineum. The sequence goes on along the minus strand of BQNB010015238.1, from coordinate 24,114 downwards.
TAACGTCTTATTATTCTTCTCGTTACTTGTTATGATTTTGAAGAATCATTCCATCAAGGAGACACTCCTTTTTACTTAATGTAACATTTGCTCTTGTTATGATATCGTGTTTTATGCCGACGATACTTAAGTAGGATGATTTATAATCACCTTATTGAAATGGATTAGGACGCCTCATCATTTAAATAAGGGAATTATAAATCGCCGAACCGTAAGTTTATAATTCCTTACTTACAAGGATTAGGACGCCTCTTTTTGTAAGTGACAAATTATAAAAGAGTGGGCTTATGAATCATTCTTTGGGCAATGAACTTCTTTTGACTCGTGATTCGTTATATAGATTTTTCCGAATGTGTATCGACCGCTGCGAACTTGATAAGCTAGTAGTAATGAACCATTAACCGCTTCCGATGGCTTTTCTTTGAGTCATGTATTTTATCCTTCCTTTTTAAGGATTCTTACGAAATTCAATCCGTTCACTCATGTTCATTACATGTATTTGATGCTTTGACTATTGTTCATTCAAACTTTGTTGGAAACCTCGACGAGGACCTGAGTATATCCTCATCTCTTCACAAGTAAACCGAAGACAAATAAGGCGAATTGAGCACCGCGACGACGCTCCCTTAAGGAGGGGAAGATGTAAAACCCCGTATTTAAGGTCACTTCTATTTCCAGTCTCATAATTATTTTATAAATCTTGAAGAGTTTACTTTTACATTTTAGTCGATATTTTTTAAAATCGTCGATTTTAAATCTCTCGCGAATCCTACAATTGAAATTTATCCGTTTTATCGATCAAGAAATCAACGAATGTCATATTTTAGCCATGAGAGCTTATTTTAATTATTTTTCATCTTTTATTTATGTTTAGCCGAGACCGAGTCAAAAACGCATTTTTATAAAAATTAGCAAGTCAAAAACGCATTTCTATTGTGGTTGTAAGTGATTTTCAAAACACTTTTTTGTTAAATTATCTTTTGATTAGTGTAGTGTTTGATTTTTAGTTTTATGAGCATGCATGGTTTAATTTTGATTTGATCATGTTCAAGAGGTGTGATGATTATATAATATGTTTATAAGGTATGTATTGGCATTTCATTAGGTTAATTAGTGATTTGAATGAGTTTTGGATTGGTTTAGAGGTAGAATATAAGAGCAGTTTTAGATCAGTAGGTAAACGTGGATTTTTCTAAAAAAATTTGGCCTGGATCCTATCATTAAATTACATGGTTGAATACATATAGTTCTAAACTTCATGTGGCGAATTGGATGATTTTGTATCGATTCCGGATGATGGAGTTATGGCCATTTTACATAATCTAGTCGATTCTGGAACACCGTTTGGAAAATAAGTTAAATACCAGGTTAATACTTTTAAATGTGGGAAAGGAAATTTGATTCCAATAGTAGACTCATATATCTAACATCTCCAAAAGGATTCACTTCAATAGCTATCATGGCCGTTTCCGTAAGGGTGTTTCAGTTTTGTAAAAACTCTGGTTGGGTAGTTAGGTACTAAATTGTCATTTCCTATTGATTGAAATTTAATTAGATGACGAGGCCTTACATTATGGAAATTAGACACAAAGGTCTTTCCAGAGGAGAAAGCCTCGTACTCATAGCTGTTACGGATTAGGAGATATGGATCCATTAAGTCGGCTTAAATCCAGAATCTAGAATTTTACGTCTTTTCATGAAATATAAAAAGTATAGAAACACATTATTAAAACAAGAGTTAATAAGAGAAACTTAGTAGGTCCTTAATTAGTTATTAACTCAGGTTGTACATCAATTTTGGAGTATAAATACTTTGGGTAAGTCATAATGCAATGCCGTGTATATCTTGTAGACATATCTCATGATCATGTGATAATTTTTACGTATTGACTTCTTTTATTATACTAAGACGCCTCAGGCCTTTAAGGTGGTGCTTAGGCTTACTTTTCTCTCATCCAAAGATTCATCTACTTCTGATCTCCTTGCTTCTTGGTGAGTTTATAGCCCCACATTTTCTCTTTTTAATGGTTTTCATAACTATTTTTGGGGTGAGAATACATGCTTGTTTTACTAAGTAAACCTATTGATTTCTACCACATAAGCATTACATGATCGTTTTTACTAAAGCTCTTACATGATTACTACATGACTTTTAAACCATGGATGGTACATGGTTGTTTACTCATGAATTTACTAAAGCTTGATTTGCTTACTACACAATTTGAGATCATTGATTATCTATTTATGAAACCGTGAGTTTTGAACACATTGTTTATTTTAAATAGGACACAAGTGCTTGAAGGGTATGCCTGACCCGACTATGAAATTATCTGCATGAGTTGCTATTGCCAAAGTCCCTAATTTCATAAACCATTAATCACCTTCTAGGGGTGAACGCTAGTATAATTAATAGATGTTGATCCCAATGAACAAATCTTGAACTCCTTAGCTTGATGTAAGGTTTAGTATCATTGGATAAATCCAAAGGCACTAAGATTGAAACTTTGAGTTTATGATATAAACTATGCAGAATCTAGTTTATACCACTAAGAAGTTTAACAGTAAGATATATTTGACACATAAATACAACCAAAACAATAAGCTCCAATATATTAATATGAACACTCTTTGACAGTGTTAGGGTTTACAACCTTGAAGCTATGAAAAACTATGAAAGACTGATTATTTAGATCTATGCCTTAGGGTTCCTTTTATACACAAAGGAAACCCTAATGGGCTTACAAAAAAAAAAAAAAACAAACAAACAAAAACAAAATAAAAAATAAAAAAAAAAAAAAAAAAAAAAAAAAAAAAATAAAAAAAAAAAAAAAAAAATAAAAAAAAAAAAGATGCATATAATGATAATGCATTATCTATTCCTTATTTACTTATGCCATATCATAATAGCAGTACTAACTATATAAGACTAGCAGCACTAACTATTAACTAATAATATTAACTATACTGGCAGTACTAACAATGTACTAGCAGTACTAACTAATATAACTAACATTACTAACAACTTAGACTGTTTTCACGAATCTTCATCAGCAACACTAACCATCACCAGCAGTATCAAGTTGAATCAGCAACACTAAGTTGTAGAAGTCCATAATTCCCAACAATCCTCCCCTAAATTTGATATTCACTTTGTTAATCATCAAGTTTCTTCATTATCAGCATCTTGAACACTAGGAGGATGTATCCGAACACTTCTTCATTCTTCTACTCGTGACTTGATAAACTTAAGATGCTCAAATGCCATTGTACTCTCAGCTTCAGCTTCTAGCTTCCAGTTCAACATTTTCTTCAACATTTCCTTGATGAGAGGATATCTTTTCTCAACTAACATGTTGAAGCAGGTTAAAGTACCATCTATCAGCAATGAGTGAACTCCATTATTTTCATATAGTTTCCAGCTAATCGGAGTCCAATCCTGTTGATTACTCCAAATTTCATCTTCAGAATTTGGTTCTAACATTACCTTGAGATCTCCCCAAAGCAACAAATTATAACCTTTTGGAGTATTGTCTTCAAACCTTTTCATCACCAATCTGTACAAATCTATTATGTCTTGTCTATCAAATTTCCTCAGCATACTAGAGAATGTTTTATGATAACTAGTATTCCCATCTGCTCTAATTATCTTATAAACATAAATATCCTCCATATCAACACTTCCTAAGTTCTGCGATTCCCAATCAACTATAGGATACTTAACAGATAAAATCTCTGGATCCACAGTCTCATCTTCATCTGGAACAACTGCTAACCACATTCTCAACTCTTCCTTTTCTTGCTCATAGTCTACTGCTGCTTCTTCATTACTTTCTGTAGATGCGTGTTCTTTTATCACCTTAGATTTCTTGGGTGACTTTTGCTTACTAGTTGAATATGCAATTCTCTTTATCCTTTTGCCAGCTTTCTTTGTATTGCTACCATCTTCTTCAAAATCCATAGGCTTAAAGTCATGAATCCACTTTTGCTCCTTTTGGTATAGTTTCTGAAGTTCTTCAAAAGTCTTATGCTTCAGTTGCTGATGAGTGTACTTACCCATATGTTTAAGATAAGTAATCATCCTGTTCTTGACTTGAGCTCTTGTAGGTGGTTTGTTCCTTATTGCCTCTGCTCTTTCCGTTGCCAATTATTTCTTTCTTCTTTCAAAGTATTCTGCTAACAAGGTGGCCCTTTCTTCAATTGTGTATTTTTCTTGCTATTCATGTGTCAGTCTTACAGCTAGTTCATGATCAACATCCATTCTGGCTTGAATTTCATCAAACTCTTTAGCCAAAGCAACATTAGTAGCCTCTTCTTGCTTTTGTTTTCTTTTTGTGCTATGTGTAACTCTGCTAACTCTTCCTCATGTAATCTTTGAGATAACTCTGCATCTCTTTCAATTTGAGCTAACCCTTGATACCTTCTTTTTACTTTCTCTGGTTTCTTAGGTTCTTCTTCAACGAGTACACCCTTACCTTTGTCTTTTGGATCAATAGTTGGAAGAGGTTAAAGTGTTGTAGTTGATCTAGTTAGTCTAGGAGTTTCTTCTACATCTCTAAAAGTAACTCCTTTTTCCTTTGCTTTCTCACTCCTCATCTTTACCAAAGTCTGAGCAATGGTAAGATCTTCATCTATAAATGCAGTTGCAGCAGTTGTTGGAAGTGTTATAGGTTCAGCAGTACTAATAGCTACACCAGCAGTAGTAACTGGTGCACTAACAGCACTAACTCCAGTGGTAGCAGTATTAATTGTCTCTCCTTTAACATCTTCCATATCATCATCAAGTACATCAAAGTCACTATCTTGGAACATTAACTTTGTCTTATCACCTTTCCTCCCCTGTTCGGATGCATCCCCCTCATCTAAATCATTATTAGAAGAGTTAACCTGCCTGTATATCCTCCTTCTTGGGTGTGAGATGCTTGACTTCCTCTTTCTTTCTAATTTCTTGACTCTTTGATTTAGTTTGAGGATCTCCACAGCTTGTGCATCCTTCTCTTTCTCTAAGTTAAGCACCTTATTTGACAATTTTGTACACATAGCCATTAATTCTTTCAGTTTTAGCCAACCTCATCACCTCCAGGTGCGTAACCTCCTGTGAGAGGTGAATCATGAGGTGTAGGTGGTACATTGTCCATTAATTAAAAATTATGTTCCATGCTGCCCTCCCCACTTCCAGATGTGTGACCTTCTTGGAGAGGTGGTTCATTAGGCTTTTCAAGCACTCTCTCAGACCTAGTCTGAGCAAGAACACCCCCATCATTTCTTGGCGCCTGGTATTGCCACCAGTATCCACTCCCTGAGGAATGTCAACATCAGGCATTGCCATGGTCTGGGTCCTAATAATGTTATCACTGTCCTGTGCTGTAACTAAGCTAGCATCAGTAGTGATAGCCCTTTCCACACTGTCACCCTCTCCTTATGGACATCCTCATCAACTCTAAGGTCTAGAGGCACACTAGTCTGAGGTAACTCAGTGTCTATTTTGGCTCTCCTATGTTTTTGAGTCTTTCTATGTTTTCTATGATATGTAGATGGAGATGGGAGTATTTGCTCAATTGGAGCTTCAGTTTGAGGTTCATGAGAAACTGTTGGAGGTGTTTCTTTTGAAGTGGTGCTGTTTTGAAGGCTTATATCTTTTCATGCCAGTTATAATTCGCCAATCACCTACCGTGGATGAAGACGCTCGATTTGTGAAGAGATGTGGGTATTTCTTTTTGAACGAATCTTTACGTTCCCAGGTGAACTCAGGACCCTGCTTTGAGTTCCAGCGAACCTTAACGAGTGGTATACGGCTTCGCTTTAAACGTTTGATCTCCCCTTCCATAATTTCAACGGGCTCTTCCATAAATTGGAGTTTATCATCAATATGTAGTCCTTCTAATGGAACAGCTAATGGTTCTTCGGAATAACATTTCTTCAAGTTGGATACATGAAATGTATTGTGAACCCGACTCAGCTCTTGAGGGAGTTCAAGCTTGTAAGCAATGGATCTAACCTTTTCCAGTACTTTGAAAGGTCCAACATATCTAGGGTTTAACTTCCCCCGTTTGCCAAAACGCATGACTCCTTTCCAAGGTGAAACCTTGAGCATAACCCTATCCCCAACTTGGAACTCCATCGGCTTACATTTTAAGTCGGCGTAACTCTTTTGTCGGTCGCGAGCGACTTGAATCCTTTGCTTGATCTGAATGATCTTCTCGGTCGTTTCTTGGACTAGATCTGGACCGGTGAGTTGAGCTTCTCCGACCTCGGCCCAACAAACAGGTGAACGACACTTTTGACCATACAGTGCCTCAAATGGTGCAGCCTTGATGCTAGCGTGATAACTATTATTGTATGAAAACTCGACTAGTGGCAAATGCTTAATCTAGCCATTTCTAAAGTCGATCACGTAAGCACGTAGCATATCCTCGAGAGTTTGAATAGTCCTCTCGCTTTGTCCGTCCGTCTCTGGATGATAGGTTGTGCTCATATCTAAGCTAGTACCCAAGGCCTTCTGAAGTGACTTCCAAAAATTTGATGAGAATCTAGGGTCACGATCACAAATAATTAATACAGGTATTCCATGTCTTGTGACTACCTCCTTTAGGTACATCCTTGCCAACTTCTCCATGGGGTCGTTTTCCCTTATTGGTATGAAGATTGTAGACTTCGTGAGTCGGTCAACAATCACCCAAATAGTGTCATGACCTTGTGACGACTTAGGAAGCTTTGTGACAAAGTCCATAATGATATTATCCCACTTCCATTGAGGTATCTTGGTTTGTACCAACAATCCCGATGGTCTTTGATGTTCAGCCTTGACCCTAGCACACGTCAAACATTTGCTAACATAGGTGGTGATGTTGGCCTTCATATTGGGCCACCAGTATAGCTTTTTCATGTCTTGATACATTTTGTCGGAACCCGGATGGACAGGGTATTTTGATTTGAGGAACTCGTGCATGATCACGGTCCTTAAATCACCATAACATGGCAACCAACTCCTACCATTTAAGCATAGGGTTCCGTCGGTACGGGGTTCTAACTTTTCCTTCGGTATATCCTTCCTGATCATATCTCCTACGTCTTCATTCATGATGTTCACTGGTTTCTGTGCTTCTATTTGAGCTTCCAAATTTTGGTTGGGGAGATTCAAACCAATAGTCATGACTAAGGCTCGAACCCGTAGTGGCTTAATCCGTTCTTTATGGCTTAGGGCATCAACCACTACGTTTGCTTTCCTCGAGTGATAACAAATTTCACAGTCATAATCACTGAGCAACTCTAACCAACGACATTGCCTCATATTCAAGTCCTTTTGATTAAGGATGTGTTGTAGACTTTTGTGGTCGGTAAACACAGTGCACTTGGTTCCATACAGATAATGCCTCCAAAGTTTTAGAGCAAACACTACTGCACCAAGTTTCAAATCATGAGTAGTATAATTTTTCTCATGAATCTTCAGCTTTCGTGATGCGTACGCAATCACCTTCTCATTTTGCATCAATACCGCACCTAATCCTTTATGCGACGCATCGCAATATACAATGAAGTTCTCAGCTCCTTGAAGGAGAGCTAAGATAGGTGCGCTACACAACTTATCCTTCCATGTCTGAAAATCTGCTTCTTGCTTGTCACCCCATTCAAAGGCGACTTTCTTTTACGTGAGCTTGGTCATTGGCTTAGCAACTTTTGAAAATCCTTCGATAAACCTCCGATAATAATCGACAAGACCTAAAAATTAACGTATCTCCGTTGGGGTTTTAGGAGATGCCCAATCTTTTATAGACTCGATCTTGGCGGGATCCATGTGAATGCCTTGGCTATCAATCACGTGGCCGAGAAATTATACCTTAGGAATCCAAAATTCACATTTAGAGAATTTAGTGTACAACTCCTCTTTCTTAAGCAATTCCAGAATTGCCTTAAGATGTTCTTCATGCTCTTTCTTATCCTTTGAATAAAGTAGTATATCATCAATAAAGATAATTACAAACTTATCCAAGTATGGTTTGCACACCCGGTTCATGAGATCCATAAACACCGCCGGTGCGTTCGTCAAACTGAATGGCATAACTTGGAACTCGTAATGACCGTACCAAGTCCTGAATACTGTCTTTGGAATATCTTGTTCACGTACTCGAAGCTGATGATAACTCGATCGCAAGTCTACCTTAGAATAGACATTGGACCCTTGTAGTTGATCGAATAAATCGTTGATCCTTGGGAGTGGATAACGATTCTTCATCGTCAGCTTGTTTAATTCTCGATAGTCGATGCACATTCGAAATGATCCGTCTTTCTTTTTGAAAAACAAGACCGGAGCAGCTCCCCATATGTGAGGAATTGGTCTTAAAAGCCCTGGTGGATAGTCTTGTCGTTGCTACTGACAACTCTTTCATTTCGAAGGAGCTAATCGATAAGGTGCTCATGCTACAGGTGCAGCACCAGGCATCAAATCGATTTTGAATTCCACTTGTCGAGTCAGTGGAAGACCCGGCAATTCTTCAGGAAATACTTTAGGAAAATCTCGAACGATTAGTACGTCCTCAAGTCGCTTCTCCCCCGACTTGTCTTCAGTCTCCTTCGTAGTAACATGTGCCAAAAAGACATGATGTCCTTTTAACAAATATTTCTGAGTTTTGGTGCATGAAATGATGTTCAAACGAGTCCCGTTTCCCTAATTACTTCCGTCACCATAGATCAGTAAGGTTTCATTTCCCTAGGGGATACGAACGATCTTCTCAGCACAATCGATAACAGCGTGGTACTTTGACAACCAATCCATATAGCCTCCAAACCCTAGCTTCTCTACACTAAATGGCCGGCCATGTAAGGCCTTATGATGGGCCATTTCGGGCTTTTACATTACATGCCCATTTACAACTAAAAACATGTACAAACTAGCTATTTAACATATACACTTTTTCGTACATCTTCGAGTGACCGAAACTTCATTGTTAGATGGAATTTTGTATCTCTAACAACTCCTATCGGCACCAGTATCAAATAAGATAGAAGCATAGCGGTCGTTTAGAAGGAATGTACCCATAACGACGTTGGAGTCCAGGTTTGTTCCCGCATTGCCCACCACATAAACCTTGGCTGGTGCATTGCCGTTACCGCGTTGATTACCACGGTTTCCATTCTTCAACTTCGGACAGTCTTTCTTGTAATACCCCTGAACACCACACTCATAGCAAGTGACAGCATTTTTAGTTGCTCCGGAGTTCCCACGATTGTTGTTATTATTGTTGGGACCAGAACTCCTACAGTTACTAGCCAAATGACCGATCTTCTTGCATTTATTACACCTGGGAGCACATGGCCCCTTGTGGTGATAGTTGTATTTTGTACACAAGGGCAATGATCCCGTGTACTCCCTCTTCTCACCAGACCTAGCAGTGTAAGCTCGCCCAGTATTCTGCCTCTTGTTTTGTTGTTGGTACCCCTGATTGTTCCCAGCATTAAACTCTAACTTCCTCTTTTGTTCAGCTTGTCTTTCAGTGATAGTGAGAACTTTTTGATCCATCTGATCATTAGCAAACTCAATTGCTTTCTCCATTGTTTTGGGTTGGTATGACATCACATTTCCCCGAATCATGTCAGGAAGTCCGCCAACATACCTCTCAACTTCATACGATTCCCCGTGAAACATCCTTCCATACATAAGTGTAAGTTCCTGAAAACATAGAGTGTAACTCGCGATATCAGTACCCTTCACCTTTAGGTTCCAGAGCTCAACTTCCAACTTCTTAATTTCACCCCTTGGGCAGTATTTGACTGTCATCATCTTCTTTAGTGTCTTCCAGCGCATGGCATAAGCAACATCGTGAGTAACAACCTTCATGTGGGAGTTCCACCATGTAAGGGCATTTCCAATGAAAGTGCAAGTAGCGAACTTAACTTGGTTCTCCACAACACAGTTGCTTATGTGGAACACTGATTCCATCTTTTCAAACCATTAGGCCAATACAACTACCCCTTCAGTACCCTTGAAGTTAAGTGGATGATAGTTCAGGAAATCTTTGTACGTACACTCATGCGGAGTGCGTGTAGTTCCTCTGATTCCCGTGCCAGAATTGTGGCTTCCGTCTCCATGACCATTAGTGTTGTTTCGAAGAGTTTCATGATTAGCAAGTGCCGCATAAACTCTTTCTGCGATCAGTTGCTCAACAGCAGCAGCAGTCATTGAGGCAGCAGCCGCAGTCCTTGCAGCAGCAGAGGTTCTTTTTGGTGGCATATTGTTCTAAATCACAACAATACAAAATATGTGAGCTTTCATAAACATCACAACATGACATGGGTAAAATATATAACAAGATCACATCACATAGTGATTATATAACATGACTGGGATCACAACACATAACAGAATTGAGATCAACATAACATAATACAACACATTATATATAACAAGATCACATCACACAGTGATTATATAACATGACTGGGATCACAACACATAATAGAATTGAGATCGACATGACATAATACAACACCTCATATATAATTTGGAAAAACATACATGATTGTTCGATACAAGAAATGAAAAATACAAGTCCTACTACCATGCTAGCTGGATATAAAACCCATAATACTTAGCCGGCTAACCAAATGATAGCTATGAATATGAAAAGTAACCCTAGGCACTACTACCTGCGCCCTCGGGAGCATCTGTACGAGTCTGATCTCTAGCCTGGAGTGCTCGAATCTCTCCTAGAGCCGTCGCCAAATGTCCCTGTAGTGATGAAACCTGCGCAACTAGCGTCGCTATCAAAGACTCATGCGCATCGATACGGTGATCCTGCATCCAAGTGTGAGTCTTGTATCCCTGAAGCTCATAGTGGGCTGCCGAACTAAGTCCTACTGAATGTGCCCAAGCCTCTTGAGAGACTAGAGCCTCCTGATCTAACAGTTGTGCAGTCCTATAGTGGTACTGCCTATCATCGACCAATGCCTCAACACTCTGAAATATCTGAGTATGTTAGTCCTGAGTATCCTCTTAATCAACATAGATATCCTGGGTGTCCTGCTCCTGAACTGCAGCAAGCTCGGTCATACTAGTATTGATCCCTTCGAGGGTTGTCGGTGCCACCTCCTCGGCAACCTCTCTCGGGTCTACCTAAGTATCTCTAATCCTATATCCGACCACCTCAGCTCTCTGTCGTCTGGCTTTGGCATCTAGAGTGCCGATAAACCCATAATCTACCCTATGACCTCCAATCGGCCTAGGGGCGGCAGTTGAACTCTCCCCCACCCCATACCTCAATGTGGGAGCAGTCGAATATAACCTCTTGCGAGGTGGTAACTCGTCCTCGAGAATATCCTCCTTGCGGTAGACTGGTGGTATAAACAATGAGGGTGGCAGTGGTGGTAGTGGTGATGATGGTAGAGGTGGTAGTGGTGGTGAGGAATCTGAGGTAGTGGAGATGACCAAGGTGATAGTGGAGATGGTGGTGGTAATGGTGGTGTAGGTAAAGTAGCATACTCAGTAATGCGTGCCTCCATGGATGGTGACATAGGTGGCTCAAGTCTGACAGTCTTCTGTGCCCTACGGAGACGTGTCTGAGAAAAAGGGACTCTAGTCCGAGGTGATGTAGGTGCAGGCTCCTCAGCCTCAACTGCCTCTATATCCCCAGCTGAGGGAACAGGGTCAACGACAGGTACAGTAGAAGGGTCGGCCGGAGCTAGGTGCTCCTCCTCCTCCTCTTCGTCCTCAGAGGTCTCCTTATCCTCGTCATCAGCATCACCATCATCATTGTCATTGTCATCGTCCTCGTCAGAGGGCTTATCATCGTCATCCCCTCCGTCAGCAGGATAATCAACATGCTCCTCCTCAGGGTCCTCCTCCAGATCGGAGTCAGTCACATAACCCGGCGATAAGGCTGTCGGTGAAGCATCAGCAGCGTAAGGCTGCTCCTCCATCGGTGCCTCAGCATCGGAAGACACTAAGAACTCAGGGTACTCAGGCTCAGGAACAAAGTCCGGTGGAAGTGGTGCCTGTGGCTCCTCGGGACCCGGTATGTAATCCGGTGATGGTGGGGCTATCGACTGCATAGGGAGTCCATCATATCCGTATACGACGACTAGTGGAGAACCTCCATTAGACAACTCCTCATTAGCTCCCCAAAAGACTATCCCTGGCTCAGAATCGGTGTAGACAGATGTGTAGGTAACCATAGATGATGCAGAAGACATGACTGAATCTGTAACACTCAAACAGAGTTTACATTAGTACGTATATAAGACTCATATTAATATACTTAATATATTATAAACACGTATACGAACCATGCACCATCTAGTATACTTAACTAATGCAACAAGTAGTGTATGAATGCATGAATGTCCCATGAAAATCCCTTTGTATGATGCAATGTTTGAAAATGGTTATAGCCCAAGTAAAAACGTTTGACATGGTTCTCTATAACCTTGGCTCTGATACCAATCTGTAACACCCCCAAATAGGGTTACAGCGGAATAATGTGTCCGGGAGCGTGTCGTTTTAAAAAGATACATTGGATTAAACAAAACACTTGTTCATTACATAAGCTCATGGCTTCAAATTGTTCGACAATATAAGTAAAGATTTTGGTTTATAACAAATGTTCCCAAAATGTAATACGCCCCAAATCTTTAGTACCGACTCTCCAAAGACTGACCCCCAATGTATCTTGACACCTTGTGCCTTATTGACCTGAGAAAAACAAGATTAAAACGTCAACAAAAAGTTGGTGAATTCATAGATTTATGTAAATGTAATGTAGGACCGTAAGATTTTAAGTATATGATAATGCAACAGATGCAAACATCACAAATGTAATTACGTTTCCCTAAGCTCATGACACCGAAGCTCGACATGTATGAATTGCAATATAAATTGCCTTCATTGCCCGTGATGATGTTCTAACCCGCAACATCCGAATCCGACATGGTATACATCAGTTGGTTCACTTCGTGACACCAGTGAGAGCTACTCACCCGGATAGGGATGTCAATCCCAAATAAATCTATATATGACATTCGCGCTTCCACAAAGGAATTGACAGTTCATGATAATGGGCTCAAAGGGGTTATCGCTACTCAGGCAAACACGTAATCATGATAAAATGTACACTTACGTCCAATTTGTAAAACAAAGCATGTTTTTTACCCCAAAAGTTGTAAATCATTGATATAGTAAAACATGGGGCTATGAACTCACCTTAGTAAGTAGTCCTCTGTGAATGGTATATGAATCACACCGTCAAATACCTAAGTAAATACGGCCAGTCTTAGTCTACAAGTTTAAACTAACTACCTCATGTATAAACTATAATAATTTGCCAGTTTATATATACTGTTATCGCTTGTGTGGTGGTGCACATGTTTATTGTATTCTTCTTTACTTGTTGGCTCTTGGGAAGGTATACGACTACACACGTATAAGTATATGTATAAGCGTTATATATATATATATATATATTAAATAGTATTTTAATTTGTATAATATCCGATAAATATTATAACTTGTCTGATACGTTAAGTGTTTATTTAAATCATTTAACCATATAAAATACCTTTAGGTTTTCATTATTGGCAAAATCAGTCTTTATGTTTATGAAAATAGGTTATTTACATTTTAAATCATTAGGTTTCCATATTTACACCTTTAATCTTTCAACTTTAGAATAGTTACACTTTTGGTCCTTATACCTTCAAATAGTCCCTTATGTTTTAGAAGTGTCAAAAACAGTCCCTAGACTTTAAAAAATTCAATTTTGATAGTTTCTACCCTAAATTTTCCAATTTGACACTTTTAGTCCCTTAACTTCTAAAAATTACATTTTAAGCCCAATTAAGTTCTAACAAGTGACAATTGGTTCCATTAGTCTTCAATAACCTACATAAGCTGTGGCGGCTTATAAATAAGCTCGGATGAGCTTATTTTAGCTTATTGGGCTTTTTGGGCCCGTTAAGGTCCATTAAGCAATTTAAAGGTCCAATAAAGATTTTAAAAGCACACACGCCCTTATTAAGCTCATTTAGGCTAAATTGTAACATCCGAGAATTTTCGGAATTTTAAAGGAGATATAAGTTATTCCAAGGTTGATTTATCAAAAACGAGCAGCTAAACCATGTTTTCACAACTCGGACTCTAAAGCAATTTGATGTAAAACGATATTTCGAACAACTTTTTAATTTTGACCGAGATCCGAAAACAGTCAGAAGGTGACTGAAATGTCCTCGCAAAATTTTGAGCACAACGCGTGCCTGCCCAAAATAATTAAATTTATATTTAATTATCATAATTTATTAAATAAAAATATTTAATAAATTAATTATATTGTTAATCGAAAACGTTTGTTAAAAACGCAATTATTGAAGTTAAAATTCATTTTACGGATAAAGTTTATCGGAAAAATATATAAATGAATAACAAACATTTTAAATAAATGTTATGAAACAATTATGAAATAAAATCGTGTAAATACTCATTTTTATTGGAAAAATGATTTGGAAAACAATGGCGCAAGTTTCGTGACTTGAATCATCCGTTAAGTCGCTCAAACGAGTCCCGAACGACTATTTTACAAAATATTACTCAAAAGTTACACTTTTGGTCCCCGAGAAATATTTACAAAAAGTACCTCCAACTATTAAACACTTATCAAAAATTTTAAAACTTTTTATATAAATATAAAAGTTTTATAAAATTTTCATTTCCATCTCATTATTTACACACACACCTAGTATCACTCTCTCCTCCCTCCCTCAATATCCGGCCACCCTCAGCCACCGCCGCCGCCGTCGTCGGTCACCGGAAAAGTTTTCCGGTGACTTTTCCGGCCGAGACCAAATGTACTCCTAGTGACCCGATCTACCCGATCCCCATAGTCACTCGCCCTCACTCGCCATTCCCCCCTTCCTTGTTTGACCGACGACAGCCACCACAAGGGGTGGTTTGTTTCGGTGGGTAAACACCACCACCAAGGGGTGTTTGTTCGGTGACAGCCACCGCACCACAAGGGTGCGGCTGGTTGTGTCTCACCACCCAAGAAGGGTGCGTTTGTTTTGTTTAAACACCTCGAGGGTGCGTTGTTTTTTTGTATACAACTAGGGGTGTTCGTTGGTTGATGTTGGCAGCCGAAAGGGGGCGGCAGCCGCCACCATGGGGTGTGTTTGGCGGGCTGCCGCCGCTATAGGCTGCGTTCGGGTTGGTTTATGACCACGAGGGTGCGTGGTGGTTTGATAGTTGTCACTAGGGTGCGATTGGTTACTGTTCACCAGAAAAGGGGTGTTTGTTTTATGGGTTATCGAAGATTAGGGTGCGTTTTGTTGTGCTCGACAGCCAAGGGGCGTTCGTTTTAAGAAAAGAAAGCAAATTAGGATGCGATTGGTTTATGACAGAAAATTTTAAGAAAAAATTACACATTTCGTCCCTATGGTGGTGACAGGAGCAAAAAGACGCAAATACCCCTCTAATTATTAGACTTAACGAGAAAACTTAACGACCATCCAAAATAGGGACGACCAGTGTTACTAGTTTCATTTTTAGGGAGTACCAGTGTATTTAAAATGAAATAGGGATGAAACGTGATGTTTGGTATAAACCATAGGGTCGAAACGTGTAATTTATCCTTATAATAACGATAAGGGTGCGTTTGGTTCATATGAAACGACAAATAAAAATAATCATTAGGTTTTATCAATATTAAAATTTGATATATATATTGGTGGTTTAAGAATGGTTAGATAAATAATGATATTCATTATTTGATTTAGTTAGATATAATAACATATATAAATATATTATATCTAAAAACGCGAGTGTTTGAAATATTAACACGTTAATAATTGCAACATATATTGAATATGGAAAACGTCGAGTTTTTGCGAAAATGGAAAGCGTTATATAAACGGAGAATTCATGATGGAATTTATATGATTTACTATATTTACGATGCACTGAAACTGCTATTATTCTATAAACCGATAAAGGAACTAAGTTATATTTTAAAGATATACTAAAATATAACCGTATAATAACCTGACAACGAACGAAAACTATACTTTTACAATGAGACGAACTGTTTTAGACGCGACCCGTCGAAGAAACGAAATATATTTTATAAAATATTATTTATATTTTATAATGGTTATAAACTGTTACAAGCATCGGTTGTTTAATTCATAACGTTAAGACATGTGTCAACCATTATTCAAAGTCTTTTTATTAATTAAATTGGTTGTCAAACTAATTTGTTTAATTAATTATATTCATTAATCTTTGGATTGATTGTCCTTGTTATATAATTCATGGTAGAAATTATATAAGAGTTATTTTTCATATGTAATATATAAAGAATATATATTACACACTTTGCGTATATTTTCAATTTATTTATTTAACCAACCACCAAACCATTACAACTTGAGATCTAAATCTTTATCAACGTGTCGAGTTGACATAACCATTCATCGAGAAACCCAAATACATTATCCTAGGCTAGTAGGTCTTAACCGTTAAGATTAGTTGTAACTTCTTGTTCGAGCTGCTTCGTCTTCCGTTCGTGTTGTGCATATTAGATGCCTATCTGTCAATCGTTCTTCATCATCGAGGTGAGTTTCATAACCTCGCTTTTCAATCTTTTGAATGTTTTATAACCCGCGAGGGGGATACATGCTTGTCTACAAATTCTTATACTTACTCGGTTATCTTATAACAATGTGATTGTTTTAAGGGATTTTGATCAAGGTGAGTTTATTGCCCCTGTTTTTACTCGTTTTACATATATTTTTGGGGTGAGAACATGCTTGTTTACAAATGCATTTACATGATTGTTTACAAATTGGTTTACATACTTATTTACATAATTCGCTATGGGATACATTATTTGACTTCATTTTTGGTCACAAATACATATGCACTTTACTTTTGAAAGGATTACGGATTAGCTTAAGCGGATTGAACTGATGACAAAACGGTACTGCCCGGGTGTTCTTGGAGGGGACACTCGCGGTAACGGAGTAATTTGTTACTTTACTGCCCGGAGTGTCTTGAGGGAACACCGGTAACGGGATTACATATACTATTAAATCACTCGCCCGAAATTGGGTACAATACAAGTCTACGTCACAGCGTCTGAACTGTAAATCACTTGGAGGGTGAGCGCGAATGTTATGAAATAGATCTATTCGGGTGTGGATCCCTGTTCGGTGATAGCAATCGTCGGTAACCGAACGTTATATGCGTGATGTCCACAGCGAATGATAAAAATAGAATCTATTCAGGGATTGACGAATCCCCGTCGCTGTGATTAGTCTATCACTGGAAAATGAACGTTATAACATGTCGGATCACACGTTGGGACTACCAGGGCCCCCAACAAATACATAAGAATTCTTACATTGAATTACTAGCTTCATTTCATGAGCTAAGTAAATGCGTAAACAATGTTTTATACCACAGGATTTTACGTGCCTTGAATAAAATGCAATACATACTTTGAAACATTTTGGTAACATTAAATTGGTCAGCATTCTTTATAAATCTTTGGGATAAGATGGGACTAAACTTTGTTGACATAAAATGTGTCGTGCATTCTTTAAAAATCCTTGGAATTATTACATGGTACTGTTGGATGAAACAGTGATTACATTCAGATTTAAACTAATCTATAGAACTCACCGCAACTTTAATGTTGACACTTATAAGCATTTTTTATCAGTGAATTAGATGCTTGGACTAATTTTGATGTGCATAATGGAGTCGGTACATTTTAAGTTTTTTCATGGTGAGCAATATGGGACAAACTATTATATTGATTTCAGCAAATCAACAGATTTTTTTGACAAACTAACTTTTAGAGGTCTTCTCTTGTATCTACGCTGTGTATTATGAAGTAGCACCCCAAGTGGTATTCCGCTGCGTTGTTTTTATTTATTGTGATTTGGGGGTTGTTACAGATTGTTATCAAGCTATATGGTTATAGATAACTGGTTGCATCTTTTACCCTAACTATAACCGTTTTCACAAATATTGCATCACATCAAACATTTTCAAAGTGCATACACGCTACTTGCTTATGTGCTTACATTACGTGCTGCATTAAGTGCTTACGTGACATACATATATATAATATATATGCTTGCTTTCCCTTTCGCTAATATCGAACGTTTATATAATATAAGAGTTATTTATATAAATACCAGAGCATTTCTTTAGACATTGTGAGTTGCACAATGGTCTCAATTATACCTCAGACATTGTAAGTTAAACAATGGTCTCAATTATACCTCAGACATTTGTGAAGATATACAATGTCCACATTACTTCTTCTTAGACATTGTGAGTTGCACAATGGTCTCATTTCGTTCTCAGACATTGTAAGTTAAACAATGGTCTCTAAGGATATTATTTTTCTTCATAGCATTATACTATATTGTATTACACGGAGACCGTTATAATTTTTGTTTACATGGAATTATGTATGAATCTAAGTATTACAAGTCTTGTATGGGCGGGACTTGTAATATAAGGATTGATATGATAATTGCTATGTAAACAAAATCCGTCACAGTTCTGTTTGCATGGGATTATGTATAAATCTAAGTATTACAAGTCTTGTATGGGCGGGACTTGTAATAGGAGGATTTATATGATAATTGCTATGTTGACTGGTTCATCGAGACTTTTACCTGGTTTACTCTAACCAGGGTACTCATTACCTATCTTGAACTCTAGGTCGATATTTTTGGGTAGTTTTACTCCCCGTCTTCGAAGACGAGTTTGAAACACTCGTCCCATACTCAGTAGAGCACATGCATCGTCATGTCAACTACCTTGAAGGTTCTGAGAGTACGCGTATGCACCGAAATTATTTAAGTAGATGATTTATAATTTAATTAATTGACAGGATTGGGCGCCTCTCAGTTAAATAAATCAATTATAAAATCACCGAACCATAAAATTACATTTCTTACTTACAAAAATTTGGACGCTTTCTTTATGTAAATAAGAAATTATAAATGAGTGGGCTTAATGGTATCCAGATTATGGACACGAGTAGGAACAGATAATCACCGGAATTCCTTAAAAAGGTAATAATCGTGCCATCGAGCATGAGACAACGTGAACGTAACCTTGAAAAGTCTTGATAAAATTTATAAATGGTAGACTACCCACGAAAGCCTGATATACGACACTGAGAATGGATCTCTGGGGGTCCATAAGGTTTCAAAGAAAGGCAGTTGAAAGTGAAGAATGGAGAAGAATCTTCTCCTAACATCAAATGTGAGTCTTAAGTTGTAGTCCACCGATGGGCTGTGAAGAAAGTTCTTTTCTTTTCCCCTTATTGAGTGAGGGTGTATATAGTAGTGGATATTATTTTATCCATCCAGGATTAAAATAGACACTAAGTGATGCTTGACCTACCGGTTGGGCTACGTGATCCATACTCCCGTGAACGTGACGACTCCGAGTGCGTAAAGAGGGGCGATTTGATTTGGAGACTCTAGAAAAATGGAGACATCCGTCCCCATTCTGGAGAACACCAAAAGTAAGCCAATGTCTTAAAGGCCGAGCGGTATGGAAGTAGAATTGAGTGATTTTCACGACTAATGATTCCATTCATCTAGAGTAATGTGTTGGGATAGAACCGACCGATTGTGCTAGTCGCCTATGGAAAATGTTGAATTTTTTTGATTTTCGACGATCCTGGTATTAAGCTCATGATGTTCAAAGTTATTTTCTTGATCGATTTCGATTTGTCTTTTGACAATATTGTTAGTGCATAATGCATTGATAGAGTCATGAGTACTCTAGAAATTTTGTTCGCAACCGTGGTCCAATATCAAATAAGACCGGAGGGAGAGCGCTGTATGTTTAGGATTTAGGTTATGATGAGTATTTGGTTTTGAATTATGAATACCTTTAGGTATCGTTTAGATAATGTATCTTATGATTTGTATCCGCGAACGCTTTGTTTCGTCCCGATCCGCGAAATTGTTACGGATTGTTCGCGATGCTTGATAAGGTTTTTTTGAAAAGCGTGGGACCTGATCGTTTGTATGATCAACAACTGAGTTGGGAGGTTCATTTACCGTCTTAAGGATTATCTTTAAATGAGCCGACACTGATTTTGTTTATATCGGATATGATTCCGTGGCGTGTCTTGTCTCTTATGATAAGAGCGGTTGAAATCGTATTTTGATTTTATTGGTATAAGTTACCATTTGTTTTTCGTGACTTTCCATCAGGGATGGACGAGGCGAGTATTGAGGCGTAAGCCTGTAAAACTTCGAGTTGACAACCTAGTTATGCTTAAGGTATCGCCTTAGAAAGGAGAAGTACGCTTTGGCAAACGGGGGAAGTTAAACCCTAGATATGTTGGATCTTTCAAGATGTTGGAACAAGTTGAATCAATTGCTTACAAGCTTGGGCTTCCGCAAGAGCTGAGCAGGGTTCACAATACGTTTCATGTATCCAACTTGAGGAAGTACTATGCCGACGAACCTTTAGCCGTTCCGTTGGATGAACTTCACTTTGATGACAAGCTTCGGTTTGTCGAGAAACCTGCGGAAATCATGGATCGAGAAGTCAAACGGTTGAGGCAAAGCCGTGTCCCAATAGTTAAAGTTCGATGGAACTCTAGGCGAGGCCCTGAGTTTACATGAGAATGCAAGGATCAATTTCGAAAGAAATATCCACCTCTCTTCACAAAGACCGCACCGGTGTCAAGTGCAGCATCTTAAGCCTTGAGGACAAGGCTCATTTAAACGGAAAGACTAAACACCCCACACAAACCCCGAGTTTTAGGTCATGTACGACGATCGCGTGCCCATGTCGTAATAATTATTTTAAACGAAGTTTCTGTGAGCGAGTGTCTGACATTTAACATTTTATTATACGAAATAAATATTTTCGTATTTATTATGAAAAATTTGGAAAAGATTGGGTTACTTTTATTTTTGACGTTCCGCGAGTCGACGTTTGACCGCTAAGATTAATAACTCGTTAATCGTTTCGAGCTTCGTAAAATTTACGACGTGTCTCGCTATTATTCTTATGATCATAAAATATCATTTTATGAACCATGTCGTAATTTGGTTTCTCGACTTGGCCAAAGCTCGCGTTTAAGGCTCGCGTTAAATTAACTAGATATTTTACAAAATATCTAAAAGATATTTGCAAGATATTTATAGGATATTTTCTAGATATTTACTATATATATACAAGTTATCATTTCAAAAATTCATTTTTTTTCTCTTGTTTTGTGGTTCTGCCGAACATCACAACCACAACACATTGTTCATTTTTGATTTTCAATCTTAAGAACACACTCAAATAACACTAAACAATGATCTAAAACCAAGTAGAAACCATTTCTAGTTGATTCCTCTTTTCCCATCTTCCTTTTTTGGGTTCGGCATGTAAAAAAAAATAAAAAAAAAAAAAATAAAAATTAAAAGAAAGAATGAAACAAACACCCCAAAACTTTTGTGTTTTTTTGATTTCAAAGCTACCAAATATTGTTAGGGGAGGTTAAGATTTCAATCATCCATGTATTGAAAAATGATATACATCAAGGTATTAAAAGTGAATATTTTTGAAACAAAAGAGTACATTGGGGTATTCGGTTGAGGGATTCGAACCAAAGGAGAGCCCCCAAGAGAAATATTTATAAACTGGGTACTCATTAGGGGCTGATTTGGGTCGGTTTTGTTGGTACTCGGGTTGTTTCGAATCGAGCACAAGACGCATAAGTTGTGGGTCGAATCAAGCAAGAGGTCACAAGGAGGTGGTATTTTGATTGATCATTATTCCGGGTTGATTCGGGTTTGTTTTGATTTGTGTTGGTAATGTTGGATTGGAGTGAGCCGCGGCATTACAAACCAAAAGGGAACAACCCGACGTTTTATTTTTCGATCATTGCTTCTTATAAGCTTTGTAGAGCATCTTTTCATTTGTATTCGATTAATTTTGCTTATGTGGTTTTGATTATTATATTGTATGAAAATCCCTTGAAACTTGGCGGCGTCAGTATATGTGATATAAAACGATTAAGTGGGCTAAGTATAAATTGTATGTCATGTTAGATGTAGTTTTGATGAGCTTGTTGGTCAAAAACGGATTTTAGCGGAATTTGTAATAAGCTTACTGTGACCAGAAAGTTTGGCACGCCAAAAAGAGGAATGGAGAAATTGGTAAAATCTGATTTTGATGCATGGAAAATAAGGTAGAGCTTGCTTAGACGATCGTTTCCATATAAGGATCGTCTTGTAACTCCTAATAACGAAAAAGTTATGCCAAAAACGAGATATATTCGAAACACTAAATTTCTGCACTAGTATAAAAGGGCGCTTGCTGTCCGGATTTTAAAAGCTCGATTCGGGCACTTTCGAGTCCGTTTCGGCCTTCGGCCGAAACATGAAAGTTGTTCGGAATGTCGTTTTAACTTCCCCGAAGGTTCTTTAAGTCTATAAAGCGAGTGCTACCGGTCTTATAGGCCGGAAGCCAAATCTGGCTGTTTGGTAATTATACACTGCATCAACCCAGCGAGTGCGTTTTCACCCATATCAGTACGAGTTTCGGGTCTCGGCTAAAACTAAGAAGTTGTTTGGAATATCGTTTCGCATGAATTCTATTTAGAACCCGAGTTGTGAAAATGTTGATATAATTCGGAATCGTTATAGTCGGAGGTCAGACTAGAAAATAAATAACTTAAAAAAGTCATATACTACTGATAGTAGATTAGGCTTCATCTGTAGTTATAGTTACTCCTGGTAGTATAATAATGGTTACTCCTGGTAGTGTTATAGTTACTCCTGGTAGTATAATAATGGTTACTCCTGGTAGTGTTATAGTTACTCCTGGTAGTGTTATAGTTACTCCTGGTAGTGTGTAGTTAGTCCGGGTAGTACAAATGGAAAATAGTATATATAAAATATACTCAGTGTTAAGGTTAGGACGCGCAGTGGATTTCTCACACATATATTATTAAACATAAATATATAAATATATATATGTTTTCGTTGTAACGATGTACCAACGGAAATACTTTATACATATTGTAACCGAGCAACATAATTATAGGTCGTGGTCGAGAATCGTTGCAGATTCGGGTGATTATATGGATAAATTGATCGTGTCATTATCAATGGAGTTCATACCTCAGCTTTCAATCTTTGAATTTTTATACCCCCGGGGAGACATGCTTGTCTAACAAAATCTTATACTTACTAACTCGGTTACTCTTATAACAATATGATTGTTTTAGGGATTTTTGTGCGTTTATAGCCCCCATGTTTTACTGGTTTTACATAATTTTTGGGTGAGAACATGCATATTTACAAATGCATATTACATATTGTTTTTACAAATTGGGTTTAACATACTCCATTTACATATAGCTCGCTTGGGATAAATTATTTGACTTCATTTTTTGGATCACAATATAAAGCACTTACTTTTGAAAGATTACGGATTAGCTTAAAGCGAATGAATGATGACAAAAACGGTACTGAGCCCACGGGTTTTACTTGGAGGGGACACCGGTAACGGGAGTACATATTTTTACTTTACTGCCCGGGTGTTCTTGGAGGGGACACCGGTAACGGGAGTACATATTTTTGAAAATTTTAAAGGACTATTTTAATCTTTTGACTTTTCGAGTCCGACTTGACTTTTGACTTTTGGTCTTTTATTCGGGTGTGTTATGAAATAGATCTATTCGGGTGTGGATCCCTGTTCGGGTGATTAACTATCGCCGGTAACGAACGTTATAGCGTGATGTCCACGTGAATGATATAAAATAGGTCTATTCGGGATTGACAATCCCCGTTCGGGTGATTAGCTATCACTGGGAACGAACATTATAACATGTCGGATCACGTTGGGACTACAGGGCCCCCAACGAATACATAAGAATTTTTACATGAATTATTAGCTTCAGTTTCATGAGCTTAGAGTAATCGTAAACATAGTTTTATACTCACATAGATATTTACGTTGCCTTGAATAATGTGGACATACATACTTGGAACATTTTGGTGACGTTAAATTTGTCATGCATTATTTATAAAAATCTTTGGGATAATGTTGGTACTTTTGGTGACATAAAATGGGTCGTGCATATTTTATAAACA
>BQNB010015237.1:0-73614 GCA_026074375.1 Tanacetum coccineum | reverse complement strand
CAGTGAAGTTCTTTATCTTTTAACATTTCAATATGTCTATATGTTGTCTGATTAATTACTGTTCTTTGCTTCTTTTTAACATGTTAGGCTAGATCTATTAGCGTTTACTTCTGATTGCATGAAAATTAGTTTGTAGATCCTTTTAATATTTCTTTTTGTTGATGGATGTGCACGTGAGGCTTTAGAAAACTTGCTTCTTAATTGCTTGCGAAGACGTCTAGGGAGACGTGACTGTGTAGAAAGGATACCATGGGTAACAGTCTTCATACTACCTTACCCATATGCGGTTGATCACCTTTTAAGTGTTTTAATGCATGTAATGTATTCTTAGGGGGCTTGTAATAGTCTTCATACTACCTTACTTGTGCGTTGCCTTAACAGAATATTACGTAGACGGCGGGTGCATGTAATTTGTTCATGACTTAGGAAATACTTACACATCGCATCACAAGAGTGACAAAGCAATAAAACTAGGAAAAGAAAATTAAAGAGTAATGCATGATTAAGTAAATACACTATCTTATCATAAAGTTATCACCAGTAGTATAGATTATATTTAGTTTAATTAGTTAATCAACCAACCTCTCAAACCCATGATTTTACCTGCTTTCTATAAAATATAAAAATACAAAAAATCTTCTTTCAATCCCGTCGATCTCGGCTAAGCCCTGATCGAGCCTTCCCAACCTATTCCCCTAGAGAACGCTAACAACTCTTGAGTCTTGCCTATACTACGCTACAACGATTAGGTACACTGCCTAAGGAGTTGTAAAACTTCTTGTTGAAGTCTAATGATGACCTCATCAAGTTTTTGGCGCCATTGTGTGGGGAATAGTTAGGTTTCAAACTTTGTTTAGCTTAGTTCTACTCCTTGAATCCTTTCAAGTGAGAATTTAATTCCGTATATTAGCTTTCTCGTAGTATATCTTTTCTTTGTGCTATTTGTTTCGTAATCCATTCTCATTAACCACCATGGGAGACGCGAATCCTATCCCTAATCTTGGAGATTACTCCAAACCTAGCCACGAGGGCTATAGGAATACCATTGAGATCTCCGTAGGGAACAACATGGTACCTCTTCGATCTGACACCATCCGGTTGGTGCAAAACGGATGCTCATTCCACGGACTTTGGTACGAGGATCCTAACCAGCACCTTAAGGATTTCTTAAAACTTGTGGACTCACTTGACCTTGATGGCGAAAACAGGGAAAGAACGCGCCTGTGTTTATTTTAATTTTCCCTTCGCGATCAAGCTAGCAACTGGCTTGAACGTCTTCCAGCAGGATCCATCACCACATGGGAGGATCTTACTACTCGTTTTCTTGCTCAATTCTTTCCACCAGGAAGGACCGCAAAACTTCGCAACGATATCTTGATGTTCCAACAACATCATGGAGAATCTCTCTCAGAAGCATGGACTCGTTTCAAGGACATACTCCAAAAATTCCCTCATCATGGCATTGACCTTTGGCTCCAAGTCCAAATCTTTTATGACCATGTCAATCCCGTAACAAGGCGAACCATTGACCAATCGGCCGGTGGCAAGCTTCGTGACAAAAATGCCGAAGAATCCTAGGCATTATTAAAGGACCTCGCCCTCTATGACAACGAAAGTTGGAACGACCTAAGGGATTTCGCTAAGCTGGTCAAGGCAATCTCTTTGCCTCAAGATGTCCCGAGTACATCCGACCGCCGCCTCATTAAGCTCGAGAATCAAGTTTAACGCTTAATGGAAAATCATCTTGCTCCAACGCAACCTACTCAAGTGAAAAAATCACTACCTTATGTGAGATCTGCAGTGGTCCCCACGACACTCAGTATTGCATGGAAGATCCCGAACAAGCCTTTGTTGAATATGCATCCTCGCGTACCGACGAAGCGAGAGGTAAGTGGTACACTTTTAAGCCCGAGCAAAACAATCTTGGTGACACCTACAATCCGTCATGGAAAAGTCACCCAAACCTTAGGTGGAGACAATCCCAAAATTCTTAAAATATTTTTTTAAACCCACCTAACCGGTTCTAACCTAACGGTTCGATCCCGAACCGTCCCTTCAACAACAATCCTTAAAGTTTTAACAATCAATCAAATCTAAAAGGATTGGTATCCAACTTCATGGCATCTCAAGACGCTAGATTGTCTAAGTTTGATGCCGATTTCAAACAACAACAAAGCGAGATGACCAACAAAATTGACATAGTGTTAAAGGCCATCACCGATCGAATAACGGGAGCACTCCCTAGCGACACGGTTAAGACACCGAAACTGAGTACTTCTTCAGTTTTGTTTGCTCGTTCTTACCCAATAGTAGATCCCCAATGCTCATCACACCCCTCTACTTCAATCAACGCTATCAAAACATGTTCCACCGAGGCGAACATTTCCCAGACAAGCCAGCTACAAACAGGGATGGGGATTGGAACGCAATAACCAGAAGAACCCGAACCAACTCTCGAAGATGAATTCTAGGATTTTCATCTTAACCTATCGGTTCTCGAAGTCCTAGTTCATGCTCTAATCTATAACGCAATATTGGATAAATACGTGGAAAGCTTAGAACTAGGCAAAAACAGATAAGCATTTGTCCAAGGCGAAGTATCTGCCAAGATGGAAGACCTCGGGGCTATTCACTCTACCTTGTAGATTAGGGGATTCAAAACCCTTCGACACCTTGGATGATTTTGGATTATGTGTAAACATAATCCCACTATACCTCTTCAAAAAGCATAACATAGGACTATTGGAAGAGACTGACCACATCTTCAGATTGGCTGACAGAACCAAATCTTACCCCGTAGGAATTGTCAAAGACGTAGAAGTCCACATAGGAAAACTGAAACTATTAAATGATTTATACGTAATCGACATGAAGAAAGACCCCGAAACCCCTTTGCTTATAGGAAGAGGATTCCTTGCAACTGCCAATGCAGTTATAGACCGTAGGATGGCTAAGATAGCAGTAGGAGAAGGAATCAATAGGTTAGTATTCAGTGTAAAAGGAGTCGATTTAGGTGAGGAGGAAGCACCATATTAGACCACACTTGGAAAAAGGGAATCATACAAACCATGCCCTAGCTTGGATGGAGTAGGCGCACAAATCCCTTACTCCGCTAGGAAGAATTTCTTAGATTGCCATTTGCCGGGAGAATGGGAAATTGCTAGAGATGCTGAGATCAGTCCTTTTAAGGATGTCCTTGTGTTTAGAAGAATGGTGGAATTTTTAGGAGCTATACCCATAAACCTTAAAAGTAACATGTGGGAGTCGATTGACTTAATTAACAACCCAATAAACTGGAACAAACCACCAAAAAACAGAGATGAAGCATGGCATGCTAAGATTAGACTGATTGATCCAGGCGGAGAAGAGTTTACCAAAACCCTACAATCGATCCCGATTTTTTTTTTTTGTATTTTTTCCCCCCCTCTTACTTGAAAGCTCTCTATGTAAGAGAAACTCCAAGGGAGGATATCGAATGGACCACTTCTATGGGACACTTGATGTTGGACGTTTGAATTTATTTTTTGGGGATGGGCATTTTTTCGGTTGACAATTTACCTCTATGTATTTCAGATTGTTATATATGTAGGGTGTCTGGATTTGATTGGTGGATTTTGTTTGGGGGTTCAATTTTTTTTTTTGGTGGGGTGGGTAATTTTTATGGTGTTTTGTTTTATTTTTGTGGTGAGGGCTGGTTGGTCTGCGTGGGTGTTGGGAGTGGTGGCCGCCCGTGAGTGTTGTAGTGACCGTGTGGTGTGTTGTGTGCAGATTGATATACTTCGATGTTTCTTTTCTAGGTTATAGATTACATCATAACCTCTACAGTGTAATGTATAATTGGTTATAGATATCCAGTCAGAGAATCCACTTCGAGTCCAGCTACTAAGACTCATAAATAAAAGAAAAGCGCTTCGTGGGAGGCAAACAAATTATTTATTTTCCCGTATTAGGAGTGTCGTGTGTTTATTCATTTATTGTTTGTTTTATTATGTTTGAATGCAATGTAATCAGCTGTGTTTGTTTATAAAAACTTTTTACTTATTTGAATCCAGGTTTATTTTGCCAACAAAATAAGTGTGGGGAATATATCCGGTTTGTAAGAACAAATTCAAACATTTAATATAAATTGTTTAGTTTAATTCGGTCCGGAGTATTAGATGTAACGATTAATTCCAGGTTTTTATGCAGTGCTTTCTTCAGATTTAACTAATAAAATTGCGTGTAGGAAATTTCTCATTAAAAACGAAGAAGGATTTTTCACAGACGCTGGAGACGGCATCGGGATTAGCACCCGACGGCGTCGCGTCTCTAGGAAAGTGAAAATTCGAATTTTTTTAGTATTTCTGAAAAATAAAATATGCAATATTTAAAATTTGTAATTCTTTTGTAAACCTGCAATAAACATGTGATTATATCATTACTCTCATCCTATCTTTACTGCTTTCATAGAGTCAAAACTCTAAACTCTCGTTATATTTATATCTATCCCGCCGATTTTATGCTTGGTGTAGTTGTCTTCGATTACATGTTATATTTGACGAGAAGAAGCTTGGAAGTTCTTAGAAAGTTTCATTAGACGATTCTTGGAGGACGATTTAACCAGTTATCGCATGTTTCTTCTCCATTATTGAGCAAACCAGGGGAGCACTAGTTTCTTTTCCTTGTTTTCTTATCCCTTTATTCATTTTTACGGGTACTTCTATAGAACATTGGGGACAATGTTCAACTTAAGTGTAGGGGAAAATAAGCCTTAGAAACTATTCCTTCATTTGTTCATTTGCGTGTTCCTTAAAATGAATGGGTAATATATAAAACCATAGCATTAAAAAGGTAATTTTTACCAAATTTAAATTTTCTTTATGACACATAACGATGAAAAAAAAAAAAAAGACGAAACCGTGTATTAATAGTGGTCTCATGGATAGGAATGTGTTTGACTAGCACAAAAAATCCTTAAATTCACTCTATAAATGTGAGGTTCGCCCTTTAGATCTTTAGGAATTTCGGTATCTGATTAATTGATACCCAAGATATATTTGTACCTTTAGATTTCTGTGTTAAGGTTGAATGCAGTCATTATGTGGCTATTCTGTCGTTTCGGGTGTGTACGTATGGTCTTTGTCGCTTTTCTGGAGGCATTGGTATCGGTTAAAATTATATGAGTGTATCGATAGTATATTAAATTCTAGAACTTGTTTTTGTGATGCTATCCCGAGACCCATAGTATGTATATGATTTTTCTAGATAAGAGCACTAGGTTAACCCCATGGTTTCTTAAACATGAAATTGTTATCTTGGTCCATCGACTATATAACTATCCACCCTTGGATTGCACTTATTTTTAGTGCAGGATACCCCTTGTAAACCCTTCGGGAGCCTATCTTTTTCACGGGCGTTCTCGTTATTTTTATGGTTAAGTTAGACTAATTAATGAAGGAGGCATTGTCACCCCTTGAAACATGGTTACACCCAAAATCGCTTAACTACTTGTATGTACTAACTTTTAGTACTTATGGTTTTAACCCAAAGTTAATTATTTGAGTTAAACGGTTGCTAGGTCCTTTATCCTTTAAATAATATTTTGGGTCGATTGGGATTCATGGTAGTAATTAATCTTATTGAAGAATTGGAGAGAAGTAATTTTTTACCCCCAATAGAGCTACAATAAGCATTCTAGTTATTGTTGATCCATCTCAAATGGGGCATTTGTTAGATTAGTAAATAATCGAGTTGTAAAAGTTCAAGGGTAGGGTGTATCTATAAACCCTCATGATGTATTATATGTTTAAGCAATGGCAGGGCAACAGTGTACGAAAAAAAATGTATACAAAAAAAGAGTGAAAAAAATGTATGGGTTGCCATTTGCTTATGTTATGTTTATATTAGAGTCAAGAAAATAAAAAGAAAGAGATTGATGTTGAGTTGTGTAGAGTTTTGTCTATTTTCGTCAGACGTCTTTGGCTTACACAACCACACATACGTGTTTTCTTATAAATAATTAGCTAACCCTTCCACTTTAAATTCACCCAAATGTATCCCATCCGTTTCTGTTTCCATTAATGTTATCTTACACCTATACCCCCACAAACCTTTAAAAGACCTCTTGGATAGTAATGAATAATGCTTGCGCCTAGCGGTGTATGGTTGATCCTTTACCAAGCCTATGGTAATTTATATGCTATGACAGGTAATGCATGTTGATTTTTCGTTTTCTTATTATGTTATAATTTATTATACACCCAAGAGAAAGAGTGTATCTCCAAACCTTATGTGAGGTGCTTTGTATAACATTTATGTGCTTTTAATTACGAGGTTTAGATGGTGTATGTAACAATAATTTTAATGAGTAGGTTAATGACCATCTTATTTGCTTTCGTTAGGTAGAAAGCCATTTGTTCGGGACAAGAAAATCCTAAGTGTAGGGGTATTTGATGAGGTGTCATTTTATACACTATTTTGAGGTCATTTAACCCCCTAAATCATTCAAATATGCCCAAACTATGTGCTTAATCGTTTGTTTTTAGGTTTTTAGCACTTGGATGACTTTTGGAGGAAATACACGTGACTTGGGCTCATTTGGAGAAGAAATGGACAAGGATTACGGACCTACTACCAATCTCGTGAAGTATGATATAATGATACAGTGGCTGATGACGGCTTTCGTGTGGCAAGCATAAAGCGACGCTGTCGGGGATCAATTATGACGGCGTCAGGAATTGGCCACGGCGTTTCTTCGTCTGGACGTGCCGACTTAAGTGGATTAGAATAATCTACGCGGGCGACAAAATTGGATTACTTTAAGTGACGCCGTCGCGTCGGACATCACTATTAATTATATATCAATTTTTAGGGTTTTATGTGTGTAACTTTGGGATTAATGTTGTTAACCCTTTAGAGTGAGATCCCTTAGTCGTTTTAGGATCTTTATAGGTCATTTTTAGGGCCTCAAAACCCTATTGAACTACCTTGAATCCATGTTTTAATCAAGTAAGGTTATTTATCTTTAATCATTCAATATGTCTATGTGTTGTTTGATTAATTTATCTTCTTTCTTTATTTATAACATGCGAGGCTAAACCCTCCTTTGTATTTATCTATGATTGCATGAAACTTAGGTTGTAGATCCTTTTGATGTTGCTTCTTGTTGATGAATGTGCGCGTTAGGCTTTAGAAAACCTGCTTTTATCTGTGTCGCTATTGATATTGTGACAACCGTGATTTGGGCAGGTTAGTTTATACTTTTAGAAATGGCTAAGTGTCCATTTTGTATGTTTCTTGCGTGCTATGTGTTCTATATGTATGTTGAAGTGGGTTACTTATGTGCATGATGTCATTTTTAGAGGTAAATAACATTTTATTTGTGGGCATAGGAGTTTGGTGTTACGTTCTTCCATTTGTTCAACGTGTGGTGATAATGAAAGGAAAGACGTGTTGCTTGCCAATTGCTACATCAATCGCTTGGTTTTTAAGAGTTAAGCGTTTTATAAGAAGTGTAAGTTATTGGAAAGGAAGCATGTGAGTAAAATATAGAAGTTTGTAGCAAACTTTCTAAAAATAGAAGTGCGCTTTGGTTAAAATGAAAGTTATATTTACGAAAGTTTAGTAAGTATCGTTTTTTTAAGTAAAAAGGGTTTATCAAAATTAGCTTAGGTTTTTTATAAAAACTTAAGGTAATGAAAAGTTAAATTAGTTAATTAATAATTTAATAAAAAAATAATAAAAATATATATATATAGGAATTGCGTCCGATTTTAAAGAAAGAAAGAGAAAAAATAGTATTTTTTTACTTAAACTAGATGGTGTTGGGCTAGGATTGTAGGTTTAGATTTAAAACCAAACTTGGCCCTTCCTTTTCTCCTCCTGCTTCTTGTGTAGCCCGTACAAATCAGCCCCAAAACCCTTATGAAGAATCAATTTTTATTGCTAGATCCAAGAGTCATTCAAGAGTTTTGGTTTAGGTGCTAATCATGATGGTAAGTGTGTTCATCCTAGTTTAAATAATGCATTCATGTAACAAAATCAATGATGGATTCTAGGGTTTCATAAAATTCCGAATATTAATGATATTTGATGATGATAGAATGATTAGGGCTTGATTAGGGTCTGTTCATGCCCCCCCCCCCCCCCCACCAATTGTGAGGTTAGATTGCGTTTCAATAACTTTGATTTAGGGTTTGTGAGAATTTTAGGTCGTGTTCAACGACTGATATCTAGATGATAAAAACGTGTATTGATATGTTTCTTGAGCCTATTAATAAGCCAAAATAGTATACTTTCTATAAAATCCAGCCTCAAAAGTTTTTAAGGTCGGGAAGTCATTCAAATGTTGGTTACACTAAAAGTTGTCAGATCAGTAAATACGGGGCAGATTTAGGTCATGTTTCGCCGTGAGGGCGCCTAAAACCAAAATACTTAAAAGTGAATTAAGCTTAGTCCTTCCGACAGTAGTAACGTTCCACGATGTCTTATGGATAAATCCTGTAAACATTAGCTCTGAAAGCATGTCTAAGTATGGTACGTTAAGAGTGATACATTTGGTTTTTGCAATCAGATCTGAATTAGATACTCAGTTTTGGAATGTTTAATTTTATTTGAGGTAGTTATAACATGTAATTATGCCTGGGAATCAAAGGTAGTTATCTTACAAATAAACCTTCTGAACATGAGTGATTTTTGGATTATTTTATAAAGGTCATTAAGTAGGGTTTTGGGACGTAAAAAAGACACCTACAATTCTGCATATTCTGAGTTAAATTGTATAGTAGTGTGTAAGTGTTAATAAGATGGTTACGGTTGGGACATGGTGTCGGGATGGACAATGATAGTTTAACAAAACCCTTAGAAATATTCATATGTATGTTTACCATGGACATAGAGCTTTTGCTTTGGTCGCATGTAACCGTGTTATTTATTTGTATAGTTGTGTGTAGAGATGTGAAACTGCGTGTGAGCTTTCAGGTGTGTTTAATAGCCCCTTTTTATTATGATTTCCTTTGGGCGGTGGAAATGATGCATAAGTGTTTGAATGGTTTTGATTACTGTGATATTGTCGTTGTCAAAGATGAATTGGGGACTATACGTGACTATTGTTTTGTTGAGTGTACATGTTTTGTGATGTGATATCGGAAAATTGTGAACACTTTAAGCAGGGGGATCAGTGCGGGTATCCATGGCCTATTTAACTGGTTATCGGTACTGTGGCCTATCAGGGTAGGTAAGGTTACTTTGAGGTTCATGGCCTGGGCTAAAGGGGGTAACCATAGGAACCTTGTACGATATGCTCGAACATTCGTTAGTCGTTTGTAGTTTTTGGTGTGATTGATTGGAATGTGCATGTTAGCCTGTATGATAGTTCATTTATTGTCCTGCAATGTTTTCTTTATTATCACAGTAATTTATAATTGGATTTGATTATCGTATCTTAAACCTCTGACTCTCACCAACTTTATGTTGACGTTTTTAAGCATCATTTTTAGGTAATCATTTTGAGGATCGTTCGATGTTAGGAAAGAGTGGCCAAGTGTGACCGTAGGCACTTGCATGCGGAGTCAGTCTTCCTAGAGATTTTTTTGTGTCCTTTGAAATTGTTTGCTAATCGATTGTTCTCATTGGATGTTTAGACCTTTTAGAGATTCATGTTGCCTTGTCGTATGACTTTGCTATGTAATGCAAGGATCTTGATCTTTGTGTTACATATTGTCATGGCCACTCGCGCTCTCTTTTGTTTATCTATTTCATTTAGATTTCTCTATAGTGGAAACCATTGTGTTGTGATGATATCCATGATGTTACGCACCTTATGTTTCCCGACTAGGCGGGGTGTGACAGATTGGTATCAAAGCCTTTGGTTATAGAGAAGTGGGTGGTTGAGCCTAGACTATAACCTAGGGGTCCTTTTGTAGATCGCATTTAGGGCTTAAGTGTTTAGTGTTATAACTGCTATGCTTCCCCTCTATTTGCATAGACTTATATATCTCCGTATTTTGCTAGTTGTCATAGAGGTTATTTTGTAACAATCTTACTCTGGTATGATATGTATTACTTCCTAACGTATTTTAGCTTATGTTTTTCCCCCACCCTAAGAAGTTTCATTGGGGAACCATTTTTCCAATTGGACTTTAAGCGTTTTCTTAAGGATTCTCCTATGAGGGGCTCTTGTAGAATCCGAAGGATGAGATAGGATAGTTGATTCGTTTTGTCGGAAACCATGCGCGTTCAGTAGGTTGGACCGCGGGTCGAGTGATTCTTGAGAGCTAAAGTCAACCCAAGCGAGGCCCAAATATAAGTTTATCCCGTCTGTACCTCGTCATGTTGTTATCATTATTTTATTATTTTGATTATTCTCTTTCGTGTATTTTCGTATTTTGGGAGTTGTGGAGATTTTGTTCTTTATGTCGTTTTTTTGATTTTATTTGAGATAAGTAGTGTTAATTTATCGGAGCATCCTCTATGTGTTACGTAGGATTGGTTTATAAGATGTGCAATGTGGTATATCGTGCTAATATGTGAATTATGATTGACAATTGATGCGTAATCTTGGAAGTAAGTACATGTGTGAAAGGTGCAATTATAAATTATGGTGGCCAACAAATCCGTTAAAGGCCATCACTCACGTAGACTTGTGACATGTTTGCAATTTATTTGTGTTTGGTATGTAAGGTGGTAGTTGTAATATGTTTTCCTTTTTGATTTCTGTGTATTATGATAAAGATAGGTGGTATGGGTCACGATAATTTTTCTCTTACCCTAATTGGAGGATATGTTGAGTTGAGTTGTATAGATAGTAAGTTTGCCCCTTCTTCTCTAGTAATT
The DNA here is from genome assembly GCA_026074375.1 of Tanacetum coccineum. Taxonomy (NCBI): domain Eukaryota; kingdom Viridiplantae; phylum Streptophyta; class Magnoliopsida; order Asterales; family Asteraceae; genus Tanacetum; species Tanacetum coccineum. The sequence goes on along the minus strand of BQNB010015237.1, from coordinate 62,802 downwards.
GTGGAACCTTAGTTATTGTTATTATGAGGATGCTCGTTTGCTCGGTTGTATGTTGGATTTCCTAAGGAATGTTAGCATCCCCTCAATCGTACTTTGTTAGTAAGGATGCCCGATTTTTCCCATTCTATGTCTTGATGTATATTGGTTGTTCGGATCTGCTCTTTCGGATATAGGCGCATTTCGTTAGTTCTTTCGTTGCATTGATTACTCGTATGAGTATCAAACGTCTTCTTTAAGCCACTAATTGTTACTAATCATATTAGTTTGCATCATTACTTTTTGATTGTTTTAATCCCTTGCTCTTGTCGTAAACCGTTGGCGATGTGTTTGTATCGAAGGCTTTGGGTTTGCTCTTGTCGAACGTTATTGGATAAGACCTTACGTTTTCTCTTTGGGTAAGTAACGTCTTGCATGAGTTTTCTTGTTCGAGTTCGTTCTGTTTTTATTTTGAGTATATGTTATCCTGGTATTTTCTTTTGCGCGCTTCAAATAATTTGAATTGTGTTTAGAGTATGTATGGTGTTTTACGATCTCCTTTGGTATCCTACTGGTGGCATTTGTTTGGAGTATTCATTTTCTATAATTGTTTCGTCTAATTATATAAACACCTTGAGTATTGTGTTGGGGTTTGGAGAGAAAAGGTATGTATAAAATGATCTTTGTAAATTGCTTTTTTTTTTTTGTTATTATTTCTTACTGGCTTTAATGTATTCTTCAGTGGTTAGTACAATGCACAATTAGATTACCAATCTAAGATTTTGCATGAACACCAGAATTGAACTTTTTCAATATTTACATTTATGGACCAATTTCATTATTATTTAATAGGATTTTAGACTCTAAAGTGAACTTTCTTTAAATAAATTGATTTTTATAAAAAAAATATTTAATTTGGTCTTTCGGTAAAAGTCGTTAATTGGTAAAGAAATTTTGTCTGGCTCGCTATTGATATTTTTCTTTGGTGTTCATTTGTCGTGGCACGCCTGTTGATTAGGCTTTAGTTTACGTTTTCACTCGGTGCATATAGTATCTCATTTAGCTTATAGGATTTCTTATGTAATTTGAGCATAGTCTATCTAATTGTTTTGGGGAACATTTATATGCACGCTAGCCTTTGACCGCCGATAATGTTTGTTTATTCTATTTGATTGTTCGTAACCCGTGGAGGTTGTTCTGTTACAGTTGTGCGTGGAGCATGTGATGTGTATTGTGGAAATAGACTGGTGTCCTAGAGGTAGGTTGTGATTGTAGGGTATGTGATAGGTGGTTTGTTTTTCGTCGAGAGGTGCTTGAGATACTGCGAGGTCATGCGGGACGGCCTTGGGAGCCGCAAAGCCCTAATGAACGCTAGTTAGCATGAACCTAGGATATCAGTGTAATTAACCGGGGTGCGAGATTTACTGTTGTGTTTTCGGAGGCTTGTTGGGCATTTACCACCGCAGCGACAAGTGAGTTCCGCATTGATTTGGAGTCGGTTTTATGGAGATGACGCTAGTCGCGAACTCTCCATATCATCTAGCACCCTCGGAAATGCAAGAATTGTCTGAACAACTTCAAGAGTTAGAAGACAAGGGTTTCATATGACCTAGTCATTTTCCTTAGGGAGCACCGGTGTTATTTGTTAAGAAGGAAGGTGGTTCTTTTCGCACGTGTATGATTTTAGGGAGTTTGAACAAATTAAACCTATTAAAAATCCGTTCATCATCTCCCATAAGGATTGATGGAATTTGTTTGATCGTTACGTAAGAGGTTCGTCCTTTCTTTTAAGATAGATCTTCTCGGTCAGGTTATATCGTACTGAGGGGCCCTGAGGATGCCATTCCAAAGGGAACGCATTTCGAACGAGATACTAACATTTTTGCCTGGCTCTTTAGTTATGCCTTTTGGTTAACCAATGCACAACGGTCTTTCATGTACTTAATGAATCGGGTTTGAAACCCATTTCTTAGGTTAGGTTGTCATCGTATTCATGATGACATTATGACACTCACTCAAAGTACAATGGAGGAACATAAAGTCATTTAAGGTTGTTTGGGTCATGACTCCAGGAAGGAGAAGTTGTATGCTAAGTTTTCTAAGTGTGAGTTCTTGGTTGATATGAATAGTGGCTTTCTTGGTCACGTGGTCAACCAGATCGTATTCCCGTGGAACCAAGTCTAGAGTGAAGACAGTGTGGAATTGGATGATTTTTCTTAGGACTTTGGGGCGTTACTACCGACGTTCATATGTGGAATTTTTTAAGATTGTTGAACCCCCTTACTTCCCTAACTGAGAGGAATCAGAAGTATGAGTGGTAGCATGTACAAGAAGAGGTTTTCAGACTTTGAAGAATGTTTTGCGTCCGATACTTTGATAAAGCCCGGTGTAGTGGGTGATGCGTGGGCTAGAAAGGAAGAGAGTGAAATCACCTGACGTGTTAAGAAGAATGATACTCGGCAGCCTTCTAGTGAAGGCGTTAGATAGCAAGAGAAAGTACTCACAGATAAGGCTACATGGTTTAGATCCACATATGGAAAGAAAAGGAGACGAGTAGTTTGTACTTTTCATTAAAAACGAAGAAGGATTTTTCACAGACGTTGGAGACGACGTCAGGATTAATACCCGACGGCGTCGCGTCTCCAGGAATGTAAAAATTCTAATTTTTTTTAGTATTTCTGAAAAATAAAATATGCAATATTTAAAGTTTGTAATTCTTTTGTAAACCTGCAATAAACCTATAATTATATCATTACTCTCATCCTATCTTTACCGTTTTTATAGAGTCAAACCCTAAACTCTCATTGTATTTATATTTATCCTGCCGATTTTATGCTTGGTGTAGCTATCTTTGTCTTTGATTACAGGTTATATTTGACGAGAAGAAGCTTGAAAGTTCTTAGGAAGTTTCATTGGATGATTCTTGGAGGATGATTTAACCAGTCATCGCATGTTTTATTCTTCATTATTGAGCAAACTAAGGGAGTACTAGTTTTGTTTCCTTGTTTTCTTATCCCTTTATTCGTTTTTACGGGTACTTTTATAGAACATTGGGGACAATATTCAACTTAAGTGTAGGGGGAAAATAAGCCTTAGAAACTATTCCTTCATTTGCCATTTGGTTTGTTCTTAAAATGATGGGTAATATATCGAAACATAGCATAAAAGGTAATTTTGACCCAAATTTAAATTTTTTTATGACACATACCAACGAAAACCGAGTATTAATAGCGTCTCATGGATAGGAATGTGTATGACTAGCACAAAAACCCTCAAAATTCCACCCCAAAAATGTGAGGTTCGCCTTTAGATCTTTAGAAGTATCTATTATTGATACCCAAGATCATTTGTATCTTTAGCTTTCTCGAGTTAAGGTTCGAATGCAGTCATATGTGTCTATTTCGTCGTTACGGATGTGTACGTATGGTCTTTGTCGCCTTTTCTGGAGTATTGACGTCGATATTAAATTATATGAGTGTACCGGTAGTATATTAAATTCTAGAACTTGTTTTTATGATGCATCCCGAGATCGCATAGTAAGTATTAGGATTTGCTAGATAAGAGGCACTAGGATTAACCCATGTTTTAAACTTGTAATTCTTATGATGGTCACACCGATCATATAACTATCCCACACCCTTGTCATGCACTCATTTTTAGTGCATGATACCCCTAGTACAACCCTCTGAGCCTATCCTTTTTTACGGTTCTCGTAATTTTCTGGTTAAGCCGGACTATTAATGAAGAGCATTGTCAACCCTTAAACCAATCGTTACACCCAAATCGCCTTAGCCTACCTTGTATGTACTCACCTTTAGTACATTATTGTTTTAACCCAAGTTAATTATTGAGTACACGGTTGCTAAGTCCTTATCCTTGTAAATATTGTATTGGGACGATTAGGATACATGTTAGTATTCATCAATAAGAAGAATTGGGGAAAAGTTAAATATTACCCCCCCAATAGAGCCCATAAGCTCCATATATTTTGATGCACCTTAAATCGGGTCTTAGTTAATTGTAAATAATCGAGTATGTAAAGGTTCAAGTGTAAGAGTGTTACTATAAACCCCCATGATGTATTTATATGTATAAGCAATGGCATGGGCAAACTGTAATGAAAAAAATGTAATATAAAAATATAATAAAAGAGTGGAAAAAATGTAGCGGCTTGTGCCATCCATTTGCTTATGTTTATGTTTGTATTAGAGTCGAGAAAAGAAAAAGAAAGAGATTGGTGTAGAGTTCTGTAGTGTTTTTATATTTTGTCCGAGTCTTTGGCTTAGCAACCAAACCAACGTGTATTCTTATAAATTATTAGCTAACTTTTCCACTCCAAATTCACCCAAAAGTCACCACCCAAATGTATCCCATCCGTTTCCATTTCCGTTAATGTTGTCTTACACCTACACCCCACAACCCTTTAAAAGACCTCTTTGACAGTAATGAATAATGTTTGTGCCTAGCGGTGGAGGTTTGATCCTTTACCAAGCCTATGGTAATTTATATGCTATGACAGGTAATGAGTGTTGATTTTCCATTTCCCCTTTATGTTATAATTTATTATACACCTGAGAGAAAGACAGAATCCCAAACACTTATGTAAGGTGCTAGTATATACTTTCTGTGCTTTTAATTACAAGGTCTAAAAGGTTGTGTTGTAAAATACTTTTAAAGAGTAGGTTAAATGACCCTCATATTGCTATTGTCTAGGTAGAAAAGCCCATTTGCTTGAGGACAAGAAAATCTCAAGTGTAGGGGTATTTGATGAGGTGTCATTTTATACACTATTTTAGGGTCATTTAACCCCTTAAATCATGCAAATATGTCCAGATTACGTGCCTAATCGTTTGTTTTTAGGTTTTTAGCACTTGGATGACTTTTGGGGGAAATACACGTGACTTGGGCTCATTTGGAGAAGAAACGGACAAGATTACGGACCTACACAAAATCTCATGATGGCTTTTGCAAATAGTGGCTGGAGATGGCGTCGCAGGCATAAAGCGACGCCGTTGTGATCAATCTAGTGACGGCGACAGGTTTATGGCGACGGCGTCATGACGTGGCCGACTTAAAGAGGATCTAGAATCGTCTACGTGGCGACGGCGTCAGGATTGCAAAGCGATGCCGTCGCGTCGACAACTCTATAAACATAAATATGTTTTTAGGGTTTTAGTGTGTAACATTGGGATAATTTTGTATAACCCTAGGGAGACGAACCCTAGTCATTTTAAGAGCTTTATAGGTTGTTTTTAGGGCCTCAAAACCCTATTGAACTACCTTAAATCCATGTTTTAATCAAGTAAGGTTATTTATCTTTAATCACTCAATATGTCTATGTATTGTTTGATTAATTTATCTTCTTGCATTATTTATAACATGCGAGGCTAAACCCTCCTTTGTATTTATATATGATTGCATAATACTTAGGTTGTAGATCCTTTTTATGTTGCTTCTTGCTGATGAATGTGCGCGCTAGGCTTTAGAAAACCAGCCTTTGTCTGTATCGCTGTTGATATGTCTAGGGAAACACGAGTAGTGTAGAAAGGATACTATCGGTAACAGTCTTCATACTGCCTTACCCACTATATGGTTGATCCCTCTTAAGTTATTTCACATGCATTTAATATACTCTTAGGGGCCTTGTAATAGTCTTCATACTACCTTACTTGGGCGTTGCCTTAACAGAATATTAAATAGACGGCCGGTTCATGTAATCTGTTCATGACCTAGGAAAATACTTACACCGATCATCACAAGTGTGACAAGGAACGAATCTAGGAGAAGCAATCTAAGGAGTAGTGCATGATTAGGTAAATACATTTACTTATCATAAAAGTTATCACCAGTAGAATAGATTATAATTAGTTTAGTTATTAGTTAAATAAACCAACCTCTCAACCCATAGATTTACCTGCTTTCATAAAATATAAAAATACAAAAATAATCTTCTCTCAACCTCTAGAATTCTGTTAGACCGTGATCAAGCCTTCCTAACCTATTCCCTTAGAGAACGATAACAACCCCCGAGTCATGCCTATACTACACTGCAACGATTAGGTACACTGCCTAGGGGATTGTAAAACTTCCTGTAGAAGTCCTACGACCCTCACATCACCTCCCAAAAAGCGCTTTTCTTTATTTATGAGTCTTGTAGCTAGACTCGAAGTCATTTTACTCCTTAAGTTTATGGTGCTCACATGACTGGTTTTGAGTTTCTCAATTGTCTCTCTATCTCTTTTATAAGTACGTCCAAGGTTTAGGCAAGCTTTGTAATATCCCTTTCTCTTTTCAAGGACATGCTTAAATCTCTTTTTTCTAACCTTCAAGCTTTCCACAAAGAATTCTTCAAACTTATCTTTTTCTAGGGGTGATACTAGATCTAATTCTTTTGTTCTTTGAGGCATCCTAAACATAACTTCATCATCCCTATGGGCAAACCTAATTAACCCTAAAGATTCATCATAAGTGAGCTTAGATGCTTGCATAAAAGGTTTCCCTAGAACCACTTCACTTAGCCTATCATCAATAACACTGCCCAAGTACTCCAAAATCATAAAGGTTACTACATAAATGAAACACCCAACAAATATATGCTCATATTTAGCTCTTCCAACAAAGTTACAAAGCTAGTATGGTTGGTATGGGTTTCTTCTTGCTTGAAAAGATTTTTTTCTTATTTTATTATAATAAGGACGAGACATGATGTTAACGGGAGATTGTAGATCAATGTATATATGGCCCGTGAAAACGGTGCCAATTACACAAGGAATCTTCAAAATTTAAGGGTCGCCTCTCCTAATTTAGGTTCTAGGGTCGAGAAAGGGGGATGTGGTTGACCTAGCAGCTCCTTATGGTAGGCTAATTCTTCTTCGGTAAGGAACATACCCTTGAACAATTCTACTTTAAAATTGTTTCTTCATTGCGTTCTTAGTTCAAGTTCCTTAATTCTTTCTCTAGGGCAGAAAGTCTCAGAAGAGAAAGATTGGTCGGTCAATTCATTAATGGTTTTGAAGAGAAGAGAATCAATGGTTTGCCTCATTTTTAAGAGTTTATTTACTATAGCCGTTAGTTCAATGTGGGTGTTGTCAAGGGGTTGTTGAGAGAAAGATCCTAATGCCAATGATGGGTTCGTGTTCTCCATAATGAAGAATGGAATAGTAGAGGGGAGTTACAAAACAAAGACACAAAGAAAAGATAGACTAAAAGAAAGCTAATATACTAAAAATAAAAATCTCACTTGATAAGAATCAAGCGAGTAGACCTAAGCTAAACAATGACCGAAACCTAACTATTCCCCACGCAGCGACGCCAAAAACTTGATGCGGTTGTCGTTAGACTTCAACAAGAAGTTTTACAACTCCATAGGCAGTGCACCTAATCGTTGCAGTATAGTATAGGCAAGACTTGAGGGTTGTTAACGTTCTCTAGGGGAATAGGTTGGGAAGGATCAATCAAGATCTAATAAAGGCCTATGGGGTTGAGAGAAGATTCTTTTTGTATTTTTATTTTATAGAAAGCAGGTAAAATCATGGTTTGAGAGGTTGGGTTGTTTTTACTAATTAAACTAAATTATAATCTAAACTAATTTTGGTGATAACTTGTATGATAAACGAACGTATTTACTTAATCATGCACTACTCCTCAGATTTCTTCTCCTAATCCTGTTGCTTTGTCACACTTGTGATGATCTGTGTAAGTATTTCCTAAGTCATGAACGAATTACACGAACCCGCTGTCTATTTAATATTTCGTTAAGGCAATGCACAAGTAAGGTAGTATGAAGACTATTACAAGGCCCATAAGAGTATATTAAATGCAATTAAAATATTTTAAGAGGGATAAACCATATTAGGGGTAAGGTAGTATAAAGACTGTTATCGATGGTATCCTTTCTACACACTCGCGTTTCCCTAGGTGTCTATGCTAATTTAATATCTTATGGCTTGTTTTCTAAAGCCTAATGCGCACATCCATCACAGGAAGCAACATTAAAGGGATATATAATCTAAGTTTCATGTAATCATAAGTAAATACTAAAGGATCTAGCCTAGCATGTTATAAGAAGGTAAAGAACATAAATCAATCAAACAATACATAGACACATTGAAAGATTAAAGGGATAAATGAACTTTACTTGATTAAAACATGGATTAAAGACTGATATAATAGGGTTTTGAGGCCCTAAAGACGGCCTAAAAAGCTTCCAAACTCGACTACAAAAGTTAGGGTTCATCTCCCAAAAGTTACACACTTAAAACCCTAAAATCGGTTTTGTATATATAGGAAAGCGCTGCGACGGCGTCGTGTTGAATTCGTGACGCCGTCGCTACATAGAATATTCTAAAGCCACTTTAAGTTGGCTACGTCCTAACGCCATCACCAAATCCATGACGCCGTCACCTTAAAAATCCTGACGCCGTCGCTTAGTAGCTGCGACACCGTCTACACGCTCTGTATGCACAATTCTTCAAGATACATGGTGTATAGTCGTAGTCTTGTCCGTTTCTTCTCCAAATTATCCCAAGTCATGTGTATTTCCTCCAAATGCCATCCAAGTGCTAAAAACATGGAAACAAATGATTAAGCATATAATCTGGGCATATTTGCATGATTTAGGGGGTTAAATGACCTCAAAATAGTGTATAAATTGACACTTCATCAATTATCCACCTATATTGAGTAGCAATAGCAATAATTATTCTTATAGTTCTAAGCAAGCATCGAGAGCAAATACCTTTACGTAGTCGATACCATGCTTGTGCTTCTAACCTTTTGCCACAAGTCTTGCCTTGTACTTCTCCAGTTCGCCTTTAGCGTTTTTCTTGGCCTTGTATACCCACTTATCTCCAATAGCCTTTTGGACTTTCAGAAGGGTTGTCAAATACCATGTATTATTCTTCTCTATTGAATTTATCTCCTCCTCCATGGCTTGTCTCTATTTCTTGCTTTTCATGACCTCTTTGAAAACTAAAGGTTCATACTCAACATATAAACAAAGAAGGGGTATCTCGTCAGTTACCTCGTATAGCTCCTGCATTCTTCTTGTCTTTGGTTCTCCTTCACTTGAACTTAAAGGCGAGTCTAGGTTTGGAGTTGGAGTTATACTTTTAGGTTGTTGGACTTCTTCACCTGATTCACATGTTTCTTCTTCATCGGTCATAGGAAGAAAGTCATACCTTCCATTTTCCTCAATGCTCCAATCCCATGATCCTTCTTCGTTGAACTCCACATCTCTACCTACTACCACTTTTCTTGTGACTGAATTATAAAGCTTATAACCTTTTGACTGTTTATCGTAGCCAACGAACACATGTTTCTCACTTCTATCAGCAACCTTGGATCGCCTTTGGTTCGGCATGTGGAGATACGTTATGCTCATGAATATCCTTGGATGAGATACGATAGGCTTCATCCCATTCCTTTGTGGAGTCTTATTGTCTAAACTCTTTGATGGATACCAGTTCAACAAATATACCGCACAATCAATCGCCTCGGCCCAAAACTCCTTTGGCATCTTCTTACTTTACAACATGCTTCAGACCATATTGAGAACGATTCTATTCTTTCTCTCCACCACTCCATTTTATTGTAGGGAGTAAGGAGTCGTTAGAAATCTTCGAATCCCATTATCCTCATAAAATTTGTTAAATTCCTTTGATAAGAATTCTCTACCTCTATCTGATCTCATGGATTTAATCTTTAAACCTTTCTCATTTTTAACCATAACTTTAAATTTCTTAAAAGCTTCAAAGTCTTGGGATTTTCTTTTAGAAAATATACCCACGTCTTTCTTGAAAAATCATCAATAAAGAGCATAAAGTTGAGATTCTTACCATGAGAGGGTGGAGTAATGGGACCACAAAAATCCATGTAAATTAGTTGTATAGGCTCCTTAGCTCTTGATGTCGTTCTTTTGGGAACGAACTCCTATCGTGCTTTCCAAGAAGGCATCCTTCACACACTTTATTAGGTTGATCAATTTGATTTAACTCTTTCACCATTCCCTTTGAGGATAATAACTTTAAGTCACCAAAGTTTAAGTGCCCGTACCTCATGTGCCAAAGCTATGAGTGATCCTTCAAACAACTCTTTAAAAACTTAGCTTCATCATGTTGAATGTTCATAATGAACATTTGGTTTTTGGTCATAGGCACTTTTGATATGAGCTTTCCCTCTTGATTTCTTATTGTAGCTCTACGATCTTTAAAATGAATATCGTAATTTTTTCTTGAAAAGTTGTCCTACGCTTAAAATGTTACTTTTAAGGTTGGGCACATTGTATACGTCGAAAATATATTGGTGCCTTCCATCTTTAGCTTAGATAAGTATTTTACCTTTCCTTTCACTGGTGCTTTTGATTGTCTCAAAAGGTGACATCACCTTTACTTTTATCCATACCACGAACAAGTCTTCTTCACCCGTCATATGGTCACTCGCAGCGAAATCTATATGTCATGGTTCTATCCTCTCTTCTTGCTCGTCATGCCTCGCCATTAGCAAAGTAAGCTTATCTTTATTTTCTACCTCCACAAGATTATCTTTTTCTTCCACTTGTATTGAGCTAGTGCACTCATTGGCATAATGACCATATTTGCGACAATTGTAGCATTGTATTTGGGGCTTAGCTCCTATTTGAGATTTAAAGCCTCTCCCATGACCTCTTCTATATGGAGACCATTGGTTCTTATCTTCCTTGTCCTCGTCCCGGGCCTTGGAAACCACCATGACCACAAAAAGTACCACATCTTCGTCCTTGCTCTTTTCCTTGTAGAAAGCTCCTTTCTCTTTCTTTGAAAGAGACTTTTGAGTATAAAGCTTGCTGCAAGGGTTCTTTCCCCCTTTTTTTCTTCAACTTATCTTCATGGGCTTGTAAAGATCCAATGATTTGATTGATGGTCATAGATTCGATGTCTTTTGACTCCTCTATGGCCACAACAATGTAATCAAAGCGTGGTGGCAAAGAGTGAAGAATCTTTACTATCACTCTTGTGCCACTCAAACTTTCACCATTTCTCTTCATTTCATTTGAAATGGTCAAGACACGAGTGAAATAGTCTGAAATGAGTTCGGATTCCTCCATTTGGATTTTTTTCAAACTCTCCTCTAAGAGTTTGAAGACGTACCCCTTTTCGCCTTATCAATTCCTTTGAAATCATTTTGAAGGATCTCCCACGCTTCCTTAGAAGTGGTTGCATTTTTAACTTTCTCAAACACCGCATCATCAAGACATTGATAGATGAGCGTAAGAGCACTTTGATCCATTTGTCTTGTTTTTTTCAAATCCACCCTTTGGGCGACACTCAACGAACTTTCATCATCAAATTTCTCAATACCTTTCTCGACTATCTCCCACACATCATGTGAACCGGGTAATGCCTTCACCCGAATGAACCAACTACCATAGTTATCTTTGGTAAGACAAGGAAATTAGAACAAGTTCATTGCACTTGACATCTTGATCTTCTGGCTCTAGCTCTAATACCAGTTTGTTAGAAACACGAGAGCCTTTTAGGCTTATATTTGATGAAGAGAGGAACACTTTAGAACTTTTACAATGGCTTTTATTGATTGAACTTTTATCTTAGGTACAAATGCTTACACCACCACCTATTTATACTAGTCTATGGGAGATTCCGGAATCAAGATACTTCTTATGCGGTCGTTGTAAACGCACTAAGTGTAGTATAGGCAAGACTAGGGGCTGTTATCGTTCTCTGGGGAATAGGTTTGGAAGGCTCGAAATAAATGGAATAAAGGTCTAGAGGTTGAAAGAAGAATATTTTTTTATATTTTTATATTTTATGAAAGCAAGTAAAATATCGGGTTTGAAGATGGTTGATGACATCAAATAACGTCACTTTATTATATCATTTATCCCATCTGTTTTGCCCACTTTTGTATAATTATTGCATTATTTGGTACTTAATTGCTTTAAAGTTGATAAATGCAGTAATTCAGGAGTGTTTTGTGAAGACAAGCTAAAAGGCGCATAATTTGGAGCTAAAACGAAGATATTTGAAGATTGTTGATTTTTCACCAATACACCGTATCCAACAAAAGAGATACGGCGTATCAGCACCAAGACTTCACAAGAAAACGCGTTTGACCAATTCCCAATACGGCGTATCCTTTATGTCTACATACGCCGTATCCATGAAGATAACTATTCAAAGATACAGTAAATAAAGTAAATTGGGAATGATATCACTAATTGATTATGAACGTAGCGCGCACTCCAAGGAATCCAACCCTATACGCCGTATCATTCAAGAAGCATACGCCGTATCGACCAATTTTCAGAGTCTATAAATACCAAACCCTAAATACAATTTAGGGTATGCTTTTAGCCACCAAGTCCGATTTCCAAAAGATATATGAAGCCAAGAAGGTCCTGAAAAGTGGTCCGATCAATGGGAAAACTCTTGTAATCTCTACACTCCACTATACGCGTTCGGTTAGCATTATGTTTAATCGTTCATCTATGATTTCTTGTATTGTTACAATGACTATCGGCTAATACCTTTAGGTATTAGCCATGTTTATGATAATATAATATAATGTTTTGATTTGTCTTTATATCGATTGTTCCTTATTCGTTGTATGTTGATTATGTTTATCACTTCATACATGTTTATGTGCTTAATTATGTGTTTTTCCTATCATTCAACTAGGTCTAGTCCTACATATTTAATGCGCTGCAACTTCGATGTTCTTTGGGCGTAGGCTAAGGGTCCGGGATGGAAACATATAATGCTTATTCATATAACTAGAATAATAGGATCACCAATAGCAAGCCCTGTTTTGATCTATGGTTAAGTGGATAGGTAGACTAAGCCAGTGACTTAGGATTACACATAATGTCCTGTTTCCATAGGTAGTTAAGTGGGTGTGAACTACTAGTATATGAATTTTCATTAAGCAGTAAGTTGGTAAAGCCTCTATGAGCTAGGATTCAAAATAAACACCAATATAGTTTCCTAGATAGATTATAATCAACGGTGTGAGCTTTATGCTGGTTTAGGTTAATTGTGACAGGATTAACTAGAAACCTAACTTTAAAATGATATACCACCAACGAATTAACACAATCATTGCACGAATAAGATAATCAAGGCATATTATTAGATTAAACTGGCTAATACGTTTTCCTCACATATGATCGCTTTCTAATCTTTTGTTAATCTCTTGTGTGCGTTATTTGTTATCACCTTAGGATAATTAGAACTAAACTCGTACCATTATCTCAGGCTGTAACCTCCCCCTTATGTTAGTTTCAGTTTAATTAGATTTAATTAGAATAATTAGCATTAAAACTAGATAAGTAAAATACGAGTAGAATTAAGAATTAACTTCCACTCTTAGTGATTGACACCCTACTTACTAACGAAGCTACATCTTGACCGGATACACTGCCCGTTAGAGTGTTGTTTTTAGGTATAGTCGGCATAAAATAAATAGTAAAACTTGATAACAAAAATAACACCTACACGATGACACATTAAGTTTTTGGCGCCACTGCCGGGGAGTGAAGTTGTTTAATTCTTATTTATTAGTGTTTTAGTTTAGTTTAAATTGCATAATTATGTGCTTGTTTGTGTGTTTAATTTCCTGCATTGTATATTTTGCATATTGTATGTTTGTGTGCATTGTTACAGCCTGTTGTAACATTCTGAGTCGAATACTCAATACGGCGTATTCATCTTCTTGGATACGGCGTATAATTTTTTTCTAAACCAATACAACGTATTCGACTCTATCATTAATATGACGTATTCAGTTTACTGTATACTACGTATTAGGCTATTTGACCATTTTCTTTCCTAGCTATTTTATTACAGGTTAAAAATGGACAACCCCAATATCACTATGGAGGAATACATCAGACTTCAAGAGGAGAAAGCTCTAAGTTGGGGTAAGACGTTTAATTGGCAAACTACCACGTACGGTAAGATGGAATATTGTGAAGATGAGGATGACTGCTTTACAAACTTCAAAACCAAATTTCCAGCCATAGTCCTTGATAATACATTAACATCCGATGCAGCAATCTCATGTGGACCCACGGTAAGTCCTCTTAACGACAATGAAATTGACTTTAGAATATCGTTTGACGAATCCGACGATGAAGATTACACGGTAGTTTATGACGAAAATTCATTTTCCTATAAAATAATTTATGTCAACAATTTGAAAATGGATTCTGAAAATGATAATGATAAAGTTAATATGCCTTCATTTACATCACCCGAGCCTGAGGTCAGTTATTTTAATGATTTAGACTTCTTTAAAGATTCTGAGAATGAATTTCTAGCCATTGTTTACAATGATGCTCTAACGTCTAAATCAAATTTCTTAACTGAACCTACTGAAAGTCCTCAACATATCGATGAATTTAATTTAAAAAATGAATCATCATTGTCCGAATGTGATGAAAAGGAACAAAACGTTTTATACTTTAATGATCTATTTCCTTTCAACGTAATCTATCCCGATGACTTAAAATCGGATACGGACAACAATAATAAAATCAATATTGAGCGACCTTCGGGGGATATGTCTATCACACCAATACGTGATGTAATAAATGTCAATGCACAAGGGTCAAATATGCTTTCGAGAACAAGTCATGATACATCTAATAAATTTTTCAAAACTGAAACTTTTATCAAGAAGCTAATGTTAATATCATGGCTTGTAATTATCTTAACAACGGGATGCTTTTAAAGAATTTGTATGTGCCATTTGGCATCCCGTTCGACCCTAAATTGTTTTATAAGGATGGGATTAAATTGGGGCAAGTCTAACTTAAAGACTTTTCTGTAAACAAAAGTGCTTGCTGGGAGACAACCTAGAATTTATCTTTTTGTTATCGAGTCTGTCTTCTCAAACTGTCTGCACGGCGTATCCAAACCCTATGGATACGGCATATTGACCTTCTGGACGTTATCCAATCTTTATTTTCAACACAGTCTATACGACGTATTCATTAAATGAATACAGCGTATACAGGTATCAATACGGCGTATCCTGGGGTATGGATACGACGTATCGACTTCTTGTATAATTTTAGGTTATTATTTTGAGTCTAACCAAACGAATACACCGGAGATGGAGTTGCACTTGTTTTCTTATGCTTAATACAGGACCTTCTGAACAAAACGACAACATTGGTGGAGTATTTATAAATCTGGAAATCTCGAAGTGTTGGAGTCTTGAAATCTCAAGACGGCTGTTCAACATATTTTTTTTGCTCAAGAACTTAACTTGGAGAATCATCCCGAGCAAAATATCAGGGAAGTTCCTCGTTCTAATTCTATTTCCCTTATTATTTAATTGTTTTATCTACACAACGAGGACGTTGTATAATTTAAGTGGGGGATGGAGAATTAGAACGTACTTGTCTTCCTTTTTACAAAATAAAATGCTATGTGCTTAAAAGTGCTTAAAACGGCCAAATTAAAAAAAATTCAGCATGACTTTTGTAAAACTCACTAGTTACATTACCTAGCGCACTATAACCCTTGATACATATTGTAAGAATTAAGCCTATTCCATTTCCAATTGCTTACTAAAAATTTCATAAAATTATGAGTGTGCCGGTGATGTAGTGGACTTTAGAACTTGGCCTGGTATATCACTCGAGACCGCAATGATTAGTACTATGGATTTAGATAGAGGAACATGTTCAACTGATAAATTTCTAGGATTAAACCAAATAGCCTACATGTCATAAAATTAACTAACTACAATGGTTAGTTAAACTCCCGTGTAACCCTTGATTACTTTCATTTTTAGAGTAAAATCCTATAGAACAACCTGTTGAGCCATTCCTTTCTTTTTCTACACCATATTATATGTTTCGTTACACCTTAGCCTACCATGTAGATTAAGCCTATTTTACCAATGTTGCTAGTTGCTTTCGTGTAAAGTTTTGTATTTCCTGTGTCAAAGTGAAATTTTTCTATCTCTGTAATGGTTGGGAAATTGCACAATGCAATGGGAAAAATATGTAGCTCGTAAGTTTTGCTACTTTCACGATTAGGAATCATGTTCGAAGAAGAAGTGTTACAAGGGAAAGATTATCCGGACGAATTATAATAGTGAAGACGGTGGAATTAAACCGAGATTTATGATGTATTGTTGAAAAAAATGAAAAAAAATGAGAAGGAAGAATAATAGTCGATTCAAAAGAAGTTTATACCGAAGTAATCACTTGGAAGGATCGATTATTCGTTGATAAGTTACAAAAATCAACGATGTAAAGTCTTGTAAAAAGTGGCCGATATCACCACTTATTATGTAAAAGTATTTAAAGAGCGAGATGTAAGGGAAGTTGACCGTTATGGGAACACCAACTTAGGTTGTCTTTGTCATTTCTGTGATCGATGCATCTGTCTATATGTTCGAGTCTTTGTCATGGAATGGTCAGGGGAAAGTTACTAGTAACCGTACCTTATTTGTTGGCTTAATCTATTTGTTTCGTAAATTTTGTTTAACACCCATTTTACTTCCCTTTCCTAGCAACTAACCTTCGTGTCTACTCGAACGAGGACTTGTTCGAGCATGCATGTCTATTTCGTCGTTACGGCCATGTATGCATGTCTCAGCTGCTTTGTTGGATGATGACTTTCGGTGAAAGTTAGAAGCTCCCTACCCTATATTGTTCTTTATCCAAACCGCTGGTTAAACACGAGCAGGGATGTGATCGGATTGTATATGTCTATTCCATCGTTACGGCCGTGTGTGTACGATACAACTGCCTTGTTGGTGTGGTACTTATGGTGAAAGACTGTTGAATGATCAACCTTAAGCCCTCTTAACCTAATTTATCTTTTGATTTTTTCTCCTTAGCTTTAGCGGTGGAGATGTGTATCCTTGCCAAGCCTATGATACGAAACTAATCATGACCGAGCAATTGAGCGTACCAATCAAATGTTGCACCCTAGATTAGTCGAGTGATCTGAGTGTTTTCATTTCCATATTTTATGAGGAGCTTGGTTATGTACAGGTGATTAGGACAAAACGACACTTAAACGGAAAAACCTTAACTTCGGTTGGGACACATTTTCATAAACGGAAACTTTTTCTAAGGTCTACTTGAGGACAAGTAGGATTCAAGTGGGGGGATATTTGATGACATCAAATAACATCACTTTATTATATCATTTATCCCATCTGTTTTTTGCCTACTTTTATATAGTTATTGCATTATTTGGAACTTAATTGCTTTAAAGTTGATAAATGCGGTAATTCAGGAGTGTTTTGTGAAGACAAGCTAAAAGGAGCATAATTTGGAGCTAAAACGAAGATATTTGAAGATTGTTGATTTCTGACCAATAAGCCGTATCCAACAAAAGAGATATGGCGTATCCGCGTCAAATCTTTACAAGAAAACGCGTTTGACCAATTCTCAATGCAGTGTATTCCTTCTGTCTACATACGCCGTATCCATGAAGATAACTATTCGAAGATACAGTAAATCAAGTAAATTAGGAATGATATCACTGATTTATTATAAACATAGCGCGCACTCCAAGGAATCCAACCCAATACGCCGTTTCGACCTTGCCAGATATGGCGTATCTAGTCTTTTTCAGACACTATAAATAGAAGACTCAAAAATGAGTTTTCAGTATGCAGTATCATATTCTTTATACCATACTCATCACAGACGAATTTTAGAAGAAAATATCAGCCACAAAGGTCAAGCATTGATCACAAATCCATAGAAGACATCGTGTAATTTTTACTCTCTTAATCGTTTAATTTTCATTGTTTGATTATGCTTGTATAATTACAATGGTTGTGGGCTAATACCCTCGGGTATTAGCCATCTTAATGAAAGTTTAATGTTTGGTTTGTTTCAAAATCGATTTCTTAATTTATCGTTGATTGTTTAATTATGTTTATCACCTCATACTTGTTTATGTGTTTGAATATGCGACCTATCATTCAACTAGATCTAGTGATACGGACCAAGTAATCTAGATACCGGGATAGCTCTCCATATCGTGTTTCATATTACTGGACCAATAGGATCACAAATAATGTTCTGTCTTTATCTATTGATTATGAGCTTAGTTAGACCGGTAGGTGACCCATTTATGTTTTAGCAATCATGCTCTTAATTAACTAATAAAGATTGGAATAGTTGACTACCAGTATATAAAACACCGTCAAACAATAAGTGGGTAAAGTCCCGTTGGGCTAGGGTTTTAACAGGATCACCACTGCTTTAATTATCTAAGATAGATTATAATTAAACTAAATGATGCTTTATGCGGATGCATTAATTGTGACAGGATTAATCGTGTCTAGGTCTTAGGATGATGTCCCGCCTAAGTCTTAAGAATGATATGCCGCTTCGAGATAAGTAAATCATTGCACTAAAACAAACAAACCATCATTGAACCGGATTTAATATGGCTAATACGGTTTTCTATCATTTGGCTTGTACCGCTTTTCTATCTTCTAATATTCTTCTTTTGTGTTTATTGTGCATTGAATTGGTATTTGTTTCCACCAAACCTGTGCCAGTCTCTCAGGCTGAAAACCCCCATATCATTAGACAACGTACATAGCATAGGTTTAACCAGTAAATAGACTAATTAAAATACTGATAGAATATAGGATTAATGTTCCACTCTTAGTGTTCGACACCCTACTTACCGCGAACTCCATCTTGACCGGGTACACTGCTCGTTAAAGTGTTGTTTTAGGTTTGTCGGCTAAATATAAATTTAAAACTTGATAATCAAATAATTGACCCTACACGACAGCACATCAGGTTTTTGGCGCCGTTGTCGGGGAGTGAAGTTGTTTAATTTTTATTTATTAGTGTTTTAGTTTAGTTTAAATTGCATAATTGTGTGCTTGTTTGTGTGTTTAATTTCCTGCATTGTATATTTTG
Source organism: Tanacetum coccineum (assembly GCA_026074375.1). Lineage (NCBI taxonomy): Eukaryota > Viridiplantae > Streptophyta > Magnoliopsida > Asterales > Asteraceae > Tanacetum > Tanacetum coccineum. The sequence goes on along the minus strand of BQNB010015237.1, from coordinate 43,913 downwards.
CATATTGTGTGTTTGTGTGCATTGTTACAGCCTGCTGTAACATTCTGAGTCGAATACTCAATACGGCGTATTCATCTTCTTGGATACGGCGTATAAAATTTTTCTAAACCAATACAGCGTATTCGACTTTATCATCAATACGGCGTATTCAGTTTACAAAATACGTCATATTAGGCTATTTGACCATTTTCTTTCCTAGCTATTTTATTACAGGTTAAAAATGGACAACCCTAATATCACTATGGAGAAATACATCAGACTTCAAGAGGAGAAAGCTCTAAGTCGGGGTGAGACGTTTAATTAGCAAACTGCCACTTACAGTAAGATGGAATATTATGAAGATGAGGACGACTGCTTTACAAACTTCGAAACCAAATTTCCAGCCATAGTCCTTGATAATACATTAACATCTGATGCAGCACTCTCATGTGGACCCACGGTAAGTCCTCTTAACGATAATGAAATTGACTTTAGAATATCGTTTGACGAATTCGACGATGAAGATTACACGGTAGTTTATGACGAAAATTCATTTTCCTATAAAATAATTTATGTCAACAATTTGAAAACGGATTCTGAAAATGATAAAGTCAATATGCCTTCATTTCTATCACCCGAGCCTGAGGTCAGTTATTTTAATGATTTAGACTTCTTTAAAGATTTTGAGAATGAATTTCCAGCCATTGTTTACAATGATGCTCTAACGTCTAAATTAGATCTCTTAACTGAACCTACTATAAGTCCTCGACGTATCGATGAATTTGATTTGAAAGATGAAACATCATTGTCCGAATGTGATGAAGAGGAACAAAACATTTTATACTTTAATGATTTGTTTCCTTTTAACGTAATTTATCCTAATGATTTAAAATCGGATACGGAAAACAATAATAAATTCGATATTGAGCAACCTTCGAGGGATATGTCTATCACACCAATACCTGATGTAATAAATGTCAATGCACAAGGGTCAAATATGCTTTCAGAAACAAGTCATGATAAATCTAATAAATTTTTCAAAACTGAAACTTTTATCAAGAAGCTAAATGTTTAATAATCAATGGCTTTAGTAATTACTTAACCACGGATTCCTTTACAGAATTTGTTTGTGCCATTTGGCATCCCATTCGACCCTAAATTGTTTTATAAGGATGGGATTAATTTGAGGCAAGTCTAACTTTAAGACTTTTCTGTAAATAAAAGTGCTTGCCGGGAGACAACCCGAAATGTATTTTCAAATTTTCTTATCGAGTCTGTCTTCCCAAACTGTCTATACGGCGTATCCAAACCCCATGGATACGGCGTATTGACCTTCTGGACGTTATCCAGTCGTTATTTTCAGCAAAGACCCCCACCCCCCCCACCCACCATTAAAATACGACGTATTTTATTAAATTGAATACAACGATACATGTATCAATACAGCTATCCTGGGGTATGATACGACGTATTTACTTCCTTAAACAATATTTAGTTTAGTTTACGTATTTTTTTTTTTTTTTTTTAACAAATAACGAATACACCAGAGATGGAGTTGCACTTGTTTTCTTATTTGATACAGGAACCTTCTGAAGAAATCGACAACATTGGTGGAGTATTTATAAATCTGGAAATCTCGAAGTGTTGGAGTCTTGAAATCTCAAGACGACTGTTTAACACACTTTTTGCTCAAGAACTCAAATTGAAGAATCATCCGAAGCAAAATATCAGGGAAGTTTTCTCGTTCTAATTCTATTTCCCATATTCTTTAACTGTTTTATCTATACAACGAGGGCGTTGTATAATTTAAGTAGGGGGATGGAGAATTAGAATGTACTTGCCCTCATTTTTACAAAATAACATGCTATGTGCTTAAAAGTGCTTACAAATAGGCCAAATTTAATTTTTTTTAGCATAACTTTTTTGTGAAAAATCACTAGTTACATTACCTAGCGCACTATAACCCTTAATGTCTATATGTGAGAATTAAGCCTATCCGTTTCCAATTGCTTACTAAAAATCCACAAAAATATGAGTGTGTCGGTGATGTAGTGGACTTTAGAACTTGGCATGGTATATCACTCGAGACCTCAATGATGAGTAACATGCTTGACTGGTAAATTTCTAGGATTAAACCAAAAAGCCTACATGTCGTAATACTAACTAACTACACTGGTTAGTTAACCCCCGTGTAACCCTTTTGCTTACTCTCATTTTTAGAGTAAAGATTCCCCTAGAACAACCTGCTGAGCCATTCCTTTCTTTTTCCTACACCAATAAAAAATTGTTTTGTTTTACCTTTACACCTTAGCCTACCGTGTAGATTAAAGCCTATTTGATCAAATGTTGTTAGTCGCTTTCGTGTAAAGTTTTGTAGTTCCTGCATCAAAGTGAAAATTTCTCTATCTATGTAATGGTTGGGAAAATTGCACAATGCAATGGGAATGTTTGTAGCTCGTGTGTTTTTGCTACTTTCACAATTATGTATTATGTCCGAAAGAAGAAAAGTTCAAGAGAAAATTAGCCGGACAAATGATGATTATGAAGACGGTGAAATTACGCGAGATTTATGATGTATTGTTGACAAAAAAGAGAAGATGAAATATATATATATATATATATATATATATATATATATATATATATATATATATATGAATGATGAAAAAGATAGTCGGTTCATAGAGCTTACACCGATGAAATTATTTGAAACGATTGATTATTCGTTGATACGCAAAAAATCAAAGATGTAAAGTATTGTAAAAAGTGGCCGATATCACCACTTATTTTGTAAAAGTATGTAAAGTTCGGGATGTAAGGGAAGTTGACCGTTATGGAAACGCCAACTTAGGTTGTCATTGTCATCTATGATCGAGACGTTTGTTTATAAGTTCGAGTCTTTGTCATGGAACGGTCGGGGAAAGTTACTAGCAACCGCACCTTATTTGTTGGCTTTAATCTATTTGTTTGTTTATTTTATTTAACGACAATTTTACTTCCCTTTCCTGATAACTAACCTTAGGAACTACTCGAATGAGAATGTGTATGAGCATGGATGTCAATTCTGTCGATACGGCCATGTATTCATGTCTCAGCTGCCTTGTTTGACGACGACCTCTGGTGAAAGTCAGAAGCTCCACACCCTATATCATTCTTCATCTTAATAAGAATGATTAAAAACCCGAGCCTTCTAATAAATACCCAATTTACCTTTTGACTTGTTACTCCTTAGCTTTAGAGGTGGAGATGTGTATCCTTGCCAAGCTATGAACGAATCCTAAATCATCTCTTCTGTGAGCAATGGCGTACCACTAAAATGATACACCCTAGATTAGTTGAGTGATCTGAGTGATTTCATTTCCATATTTCGTGAGGAGCTTGGTTTTGTACAGGTGATCTGAACATGAAAGAAATGCTTAACAGAAAAATCCTTAACCTCGGTTGGGATACATTTTCAAAATCTTTCTAAAGTCTACTTGAGGACAAGTAGGATTCAAGTGGGGGGATATTTGATATCATCAAATAACGTCATACTTTACTATCATTTATCCCACGTATTTTACCCACTTTTATATACTATTTCAATATCATTGGAACTTAAATTACTTAAAGTTTATTATTGCAGTAATTATGGAGTCACTTGTGAAGAAGAAGCAAAAAGGCGCAATTCTAGAGCTTAAACGAAGACATTTGAAGAATACTATTTTCTGCACCTATACGCCGTATCCAGCAATGAAGATACGGCGTATCAGCGCCAGCTCAGCACAAGAAACACGTAATGATCAATTCCTGATCCGGCGTATCCACTACAACCAATACGCCGTATGCACAGCTGTTCATCAGTCAAAGATACGCATTTAATATGATTGATGGTAATTATCTTAATTGATTTGATCTTATCGCGGACTCCAAGGAAATTAACCCCTATACGCCGTATCCACTTATCCCCATACGGCGTATCCAAGCGTATTTCAGACACTATAAATACAAGACTCAAAAACGAGCTGTAATGTGCAATATCACATTCTCTGTATAATATACAACTAAAGTCGAATTTCTCAAGCCAAGAAGAGCAGCCAAGGTCGAGCACTACTCCTAATTCCATAGAAGACATCATGTAATTCTTACTTTCTTAATCATTCGATTTTTAATTGTTTGATCACGTTTGTAATAATGACAATGATTGTGGGCTAATACCCTCAGGTATTAGCCATGTTAATGAAGATTATAATGTTTGGTTTGTTTTAATCTGGCTTTGCTTAATTTATCGTTGTTGTTTAATTATGTTTATCGCCTTATACTCGTTATGAGCATGTACATGCGACCTAATCATTTCAACTTTGTCTATGGGAGACCTACGAGTAACCTAGATGCCAGGGATAGCTCTCCATTTGTGTTTCTATATCCCAGTACCAATAGGAACACAAATGACACCTTATCAATTACTCTTTTCTTGATTATGATTAGTTTGACCGCCAGGTTACCTCGATAATTGTTCACCAGTATTGTTCCGTTTAATTAATTGTATTGATTTTTTGGGGTGGACTACCGATGTAATATAACAACATCAAGCGATAAGTGGGATAAAGTCCCGATTGGCTAGGGTATTAACAGATCACCCATTGCTTTAATTCCCTATGGTAGATTATAATTAAACTATAGGATGCTTTATGCGGATGCGTTAATCGTGACAGGATTGTTCGTGTCTAGGTCTTAGGAAGAAGTACCGCCTAAGTCTTAAGAATGATATGCCACCTCGAGATAAGCAGCCATTTGCTACTAATTATATCAATACACGCATTTAATCATATATAACATGGTTTACATTACAAATTTCTATTATTTGGCTCGTTTCGCTCTTTTGTCTTGTGTTTATTTGCTTTAGTGTGTATTGTGCTTAGATCTGATAAATTGTCACCGTAAACCTGTGTCCAGTCACTCAGGCTGAACCCCCTTTAACCTTCTATAAAATATGTATTAGCATAGGTTAACCAGAATTAGAATAATCTAGATAGAAATAAAATACTAAATAGGAAAATAGGTTAACTTTCACTCTTAGTGTTCGACACCCTAACTTACCGCGAAGCTACATAACCTCTCAACAACGAACAACGGAGGAGGAGGAAAAGAGAGAGATATGTAGCTTCGCGGTAATATGGTGGTCGAACACTAAGAGTGAAATTTGAACCTAATATTCTATTAGTAATTTTATCTATCTAGAATAGTCTAATTACTGGGGGGGGGGGGTGGGGTGGGGGGGGGGGGTTTTAAACAGTAGTGCTATAGCAATTTAACTGAGAGGTAAAAAGGTGGGTGTTTTCAACCTGATGTGACTTTGCACAGGGTTTACGGTGACATTATCAGTTTACTAAGCACAATACTCACAATGCAAATAAACACAAGAAAAAGAGCGAAACGGAGCCAAATAATAGGAAAATTGTATTAACCTGTGTGAAATTATGGTTTAAATTGGCTGGTTTGATTTTGTATGATTGAAATGGGATGCTTTATATCACAGGTGGCAGATCATTATTAAACTTAAGGCGGTACTTCTTCCAAGAATTGAAAGATTAAATAAGTACAAGTTTTAAAAGATTACTACATTATTGACTTAATTAATATAGTTTTGTTTTTATATTAATTTTGGTTTTATAGGAATGGGGTTTAATGTTTTTAAAAGTTGAAAATAGAGGTAGTGTGTTAAATATGTAGAGAGTGGTTGTGGTATGTAATAAGGTTGTAAAATAATTTTGATTGTAATTGTTTGTTTGGTTATTTGTATGGGTGTTATAGTTAGATAAGGAAGATTAGTTGATGTTGATAGGGTGGTTGTTTGGGGATGGGGGGTGAAAGTTGGGGGGGAGATGTGTTTATATTATGTTAGTGAAAAATTAGTGGGGGTAAGTGAGAAAAGTTAAATTATTGTTTGGAATTGGGTATTGATATTTTTATTGTGTTATTTTATGTTGGTAAATTATAATGTTTGTTATTTTAATTGGTTTTATTTAAATTTATGGTTTTGAGGATGTTTATGGGAGTTTTAATGGTTTTTGAAAATTTATTTTTATTTATTGGAAGGTTGGTTATTAAGTTGATATATTTTTTTTATATTTTTATGAATTAAATTTATTTTGTATGATTTGTAGTATGTGTTGGAAGTAATTTTGATGATACTTCTTGGCTAGAAATTAACTTTAGTGTAATTAATACAGAGAATGTAATATTTCTCATTAAAGCTCTTTTTGAGTACTTGTATTTATAGTGTCTGAAATACCTTGGATACGCCGTAGGGTATAAGTGGATACGGCGTATAGAGTCTAATTACCATGTGGGTCCGGCGATAAGAAAAATCATAAGATAATGCACTACAATCAGTTTTATATCGTAGCGGTTTGAATGATGATCAACGGTGGCTTAAAAGGTGGGGGAGGGGGTTGGGGGATAGAAGGATTAAGTTTGTAATTTAGGTTTTATTGGTATGATTGGTGAATGATTAAAATTTAGATTTATGGGTAGGTAGTTGGTGTGATTTTTGTGTAGTATTTGGGAGGAGGGTTGGATAGTGTTGGTATTGGGATAAGGGGGGGAGGAGATGATATTGTAGAATGTTGGTAGTTATTGTTTAGGGTTGATTGGTTGGTAATTGTGTGTATTATGTGTGTTTTGGGTTTTTTGGTGTTTGGTGTTTTTTGTTAGTGGTGTGTATTGTGAAAAAATAGTTGAAGTAGGGTAGATTTTTAGGTTTTTGGGGTTTTGTATTTTTGTGTTTGGGGGAGGTTAGGGAGGGAGGGATTGGTATGTTATTTAATTAGATAATATTTGTGTGTTTGGATTGTTGATTATTAGTTTGTTGATGGGGTTTATTGGGTTTTTGGGTGGTGTGTTTAGGGTTGTTTTGTTTGTGTGTTTTTTTTTTTTTTTGGTTTGTGGGTTTTGATGGGTTGTGGGTTGGGTGGGTGTGGGTGTTTGTTGGTTTTGTGTAAGGTTTTTGTTAGGGTTGTTTGTAGTTGTTTGTGTTTGTATTTTGTGTAGTTGTGTTGTTGGGATTGGGGTTTGGTGGGGTGGGGGGGGGGGTGTTTGGGTTGGGTTTTTTGTTGGTGGGGTTGTAGGTTTTGTTTTGTTTGGTTTGTGGGGTGGTTGTGTGGTGTGTGTTTGTTGTTTGTGTGGGTTGGTTTGGTTTTGGTTGTTTGGTGGTGGTGTGGGGGGTGGTTTGTGTGTGGTGTGGTTTGGTGGTTTGTGGTGTGGGGGTGGTGTGTTTGGTGTTTTGTGGTGTGGTGGGGGGGGGGGGGGGGTGTTGTGTTGTGGTGGTGGTGTGGTTGGTTTGTGTTGAGGGTGTGTTTGTTGGGTTTGTGTGGGGTGGGGTGGTGTGGGTGTTGTGTGGGTGTTTGTGTGGGTTTGGTTGGTGGTGGGGTGTGGTTTGGTGGTTTGGTGTTTTGGTGTTGTTTGGTGGGGGGGGGTGTGTGGTGGGGGGGTGTGGTGGGGGGGGGGGGGGGTGGTTTGGGGTTGGGTGGTGTGGGGGGTGGTTTTGGTTTGGGTGTGGGTGGGGGTGTGGGTGGGTTGGGGGGTTTTGTTGTGGTGTGTGTTATTGTATTGATATTGATTTTAGTTTATTAGATATATTTGTTGTATTGGTTATGTAATTGGAGATATTTGTAGGTTGGGTGAAATTGTGTAGTGTGGGGGATATTTTTGGTAGTTTTTTTGTTGGAAGCTTTGTTAAGTTTATATGATGGGTTTTTTTTTTTGATTGGTGGAGTTGGATAATGAAAAATTATTTTTTTGTATAACCCTCTTTATAAAAAAACATTAAAAATATATTAAATTAAAACAGAAATCTTTCCCTGATTTTTCTTTAATGATACTCCTATTTGAGTTCTTGAGCAAAAAGTGTTTAAAACATCGTCTGAGATTTCAAGACTCCAACACTTCGAGATTTCTAGATTTATAAATACTCCACCAATGTTGTCGATTTCGTTCAGAAGGTCCTGTATCAATAAGAAAACAAGTGCAACTCCATCTCTGATGTATTCGTTAAAATACAGTAAACTAAAACTAAATACTATACAGGAAGTCGATACGTCGTATCCATACCCCAGCATATGCCGTATTGATACATGTATACGCTGTATTCATTTAATGAATACGTCGTATAGAATGTGTTGAAAATAAAGACTGGATAACATCCAGAAGGTCAATACGCCATATCCATAGGGTTTGGATACGCCGTATAGATAGTCTGGGAAGACAGACTCGATAAGAAATTGAAAATTACATTCTGGGTTGTCTCCCGGCAAGAACTTTTGTTTACAGAAAAGTCTTTAAGTTAGACTTGCCCCAATTTAATCTCATCCTTATAAAACAACTTAGGGTCGAACAGGATGCCAAATGGCACATACAAATTCTTTAAAAGAATCCCGTTTTTAAGATAATTACAAGCAATGATATTAACATTTAGCTTCTTGATAAAAGTTTTAGTTTTGAAAATTTTATTAGATGTATCATGACTTGATTCCGAAAGCTTATTTGACCCTTGTGCATTTACATTTATTACATCAGGTATTGGTGTGACAGACATATCCCTCGAAGGTCGCTCAATATCAATTTTATTATTGTTGTCTGTATCCAATTTTAAATCATCAGGATAAATTACGTTAAAAGGAAATAAATCATTAAAGTATAAAACGTTTTGTTCCTCTTCATCACATTTGGAAAATGATGTTTCATCTTTCAAATCAAATTCATCGATATGTCGAGGACTTATAGTAGGTTCAGTTAAGAGATCTAATTTAGACGTTAGAGCATCATTGTAAACAATGGCTGGAAATTCATTCTCAAAATCTTTAAAGAAGTCTAAATCATTAAAATAACTGACCTCAGGCTCGGGTGATGGAAATGAAGGCATATTGACTTTATCATTATCATTTTCAGAATCCGTTTTCAAATTGTTGACATAAATTATTTTATAGGAAAATGAATTTTCGTCATAAACTACCGTGTAATCTTCATCGTCGGATTCGTCAAACGATATTCTAAAGTCAATTTCATTGTCGTTAAGAGGACTTACCGTGGGTCCACATGAGATTGCTGCATCGGATGTTAATGTATTATCAAGGACTATGGCTGGAAATTTGGTTTTGAAGTTTGTAAAGCAGTCGTCCTCATCTTCACAATATTCCATCTTATCGTACGTGGCAGTTTGCCAATTAAACGTCTAACCCCAACTTAGAGCTTTCTCCTCTTGAAGTCTGATGTATTCTTCCATAGTGATATTGAGGTTGTCCATTTTTAACCTGTAATAAAATAGCTAGGAAAGAAAATGGTCAAATAGCCTAATATGCCGTATTCAGTAAACTGAATACGTCGTATTGATGATAGAGTCGAATATGTTGTATTGGTTTAGAAAAATTTTATACGTCGTATCCAAGAAGATGAATACGCCGTATTTAGTATTCGACTCAGAATATTACAGCAGGCTGTAACAATGCACACAACACACAATATGCAAAATATACAATGCATGAAATTAAACACACAAACAAGCACACAATTATGCAACTAAAACACTAATAAATAAGAATTAAACAACTGCACTCCCCGGCAACGGAGCCAAAAACTTGATGTGTCGTCGTATAAGTGTTATTTTTGTTATCAAGTTTTACTATTTATTTTATGCTGACTATATCTAAAAAACAACACTCTAACGGGCAGTGTACCCGGTCAAGATGTAGCTTCGTTGGTAAGTAGGGTGTCGATCACTAAGATCGAGAGCGTTAATTCCTAATTCTATCAGTATTTTAGTTATATTAATCTAATTTATGCAAAGCCTAAACTAATGATAAGGGGGGTTTCAGCCTGAGAGACTGGCACGATTTTATGGTATCTAATCTAAGGTTTTGATGACAATTAACACACACAAGTTATTAACAAAAGATAAAGAAGCGGTCAAGCCTTATGTAAGAAAAAAAATATTAGCCATGTTTAATTAAATAGAACGTTGGTTTGATTATTTAGTGCAATGAATGACTTATCTCGAGGCTAATATCATTCCCAGACTTAGGCGGTACTTCTTCCTAATACCTAGACACGTTAAAACTTGTCACAATTAAACGCATCATCATAAAATATTTTATTTGTTGATTATAATCTATCTTAGGAGATTAATAATGATCTTATTAAACCCTAGCCCATCGGGACTTTACTAACTTACTTGCAAATATGGAGAGCTATCCCAGACTATTAGCCTACGCCCACACAACACCGAAGTTGCAACGCATTAAATATGTAGGACTAGACCCGGTTGAATGATAGGTCGCATAATTAAGCACGTAAAAGAGTATGAATTGATAAAAATAATCAAAAAGCAACGATAAATTAAGCATTCAAGATAAACAAACCAAACATTATATTATCATAAACATGGCTAATATCTAAAGGTATTAGCCGATAGTCATTGGATCCTATGGTTCTAGATGTATAAATTACTATTATGTGAGGCCGATCCCAGACTCTAGATTTCTTGGTATGTTTCACTGATCCAGTGATTGATAGGTCGCTATACAGAAGCGCGTAAACAAGTATAAATTGATAAACATAAACAGCATTCAACGATAAATTCAAAGAAATCAAAGATAAACAAATACCAAACTTGAGATCTTTATAATAATGGTAATACACAAAGGTATTAGGCCTTTTCAACGTCATAATAAATACAAAAGCATTATTTAGCCAAGGTAAACTAACCGAGTTATAATAACTACAAAAAATGAACAACGATTAATTAAGTTATGGTTATTACTTTTGTCTCCTATGGAATTGATAACGGTGCTCGCTATTCTGCTCTCTTTCTCCTTTACTTTTATGGTTTAGTTTCGAAGATATGATTTTAGCATACTGAAAACAACTCGTTTTGGTTTCTATTTATAGTGTCTGAAAAAGACTCCATACGCCGTATCTGCCAAGGTAGATACGGCGTATTGGGATGGATTTCTTGGAGTGCGCGCTACGTTCATAATAAATCAGTGATATCATTCCCAATTTACTTGATTTACTGTATCTTCGAATAGTTATCTTCATGGATACGGCGTATGTAGACAGGAGGGATACACCGTATTGGGAATTGGTCAAACACGTTTTCTTGTGAAGTAAGGCGCCGATAAGCCGTATCTCTTTTGTTAGATACGGCGTATTGGTCAGAAATCAGCCATCTTCAAATATCTTTTTTTAGTTAACTTATGCCCTTTTAGGATGTTTCACAAAACACTCCTGAATTACTGATATATCAACTTTAAAGCAATTAAGTACTCATTATGCAATAATGTATAAGATAGTGGTTTTTTCCTTTTTTTTATCCCCCCCCCCCACCCCCCCCCCCCCCCCCCCCCCCCCCCCCATTGGGCAAAACAGATGTGATAAATGATATAATAAAGTGACGTTATTTGATGTCATCAAAGAATATTTTCAGTATATGGCCTTTATTCTAGCGATTCTCGCTCCGATCATCGTCCTAGCTATTGACGTGGATCTACTTTGGAAGAAATAGATAATATTGCTAGGGAAGGGTTGTAATAAAACTTGTATTTTCTTTATGTTCTTATGTAATCTTATTTCTAAGATAATAGACGGATGTTGGGGCAACAAATCTATTTGTTATTTTTATTTATGTCTTTCGAATATTTCATTATCACGCGTAGTAACTCGTTTGCATTCCCTTTTAAATTGCTCTAACTTAAGCGTTCAAGATTTATGACGTTGGTTTAATATTTATTGTTGATAGCAAGGCTTAGCTTTTAGTGGGCTTATTCGTGTCACACCCCGCCAAGGTGGAAACAAGAGGCGTAACTTCATGGGTATCATCACAACACAATGGTGTCAACAATAGAGAAAACTATATGAACAAAACATAAATAGACACAAAGTGTCATGACAATACCTTAACAAAAAAAAATCATTGCATAATGATAAAGGGTCTCTTAATACACAAGACTTTTACATGTATCACAAATCCTAAGAATCAAACTGCTTCAAGATGGAATCTATGAAAAACGCACGAAATGAAAATCAGAAGATAAACTCCATATGCAATCCTAAGGTCACTCTAGCCACTTTTTGCTTAAAAATGTCAACACAACGGTTGGTGAGAGTCATAGGATTACGACACACAACTCAAACTTTAATTCAATTACTATGATTAATAAAAGTAGAACATGCAGGATAGTTAAGCTAACTATTATATAGGCTAACATGCATTCGTCTAAAACAACCATAACTAGGCGGAATGTCCCATGATCAAGACAATAGTACGTCTCACAGTCATGGGTAGGAACGTTACCCGAAGCACTCATCATTTGGGTAGGAATGTTACCCCCGATCCATAGCACACAACATTGTCTCAAAGTAATGGGTAGGAACGTTACCCACGATCCAAAGCCATAACATTTAGCACATAACATATACTAGCTACATAAAAGTCTATGCGTCAACTAAACCACATAATCACAGTAATTAAAACATTTCAAAACATATTTTGCATCATTTTCATCCCAAAAAAAATAGTAAAATGGGACTATGAAACTCACCTGATGCTCAGCTACTTAAAAGAATCTTGCACACAATATAAACACAATAAAAACACATGTTACACTCGGTTAGGCTAAATGCCCAAGCTAATGTAACAACAATATGATGGGCTTCTAGACCTTATACTAAGTTTATAAGCCTTTAAATACATTTCCATATCATTGTTTTAACCCTATATAAACTTAACCATTAATTTCTACTTTCACAGTTTTGACCTGATTCTGTGTAGTCATTTGGACACAAATAAAATATTAAAACACCTAATTGTTCGTTATCCTTACATCCACTAGCTCCCCAATGATTTGTGATTATTGTGATTTCTTTTAGAAAAAATAATACTAAAGAGGAAAACTATTTTATAAAAAATTCATCATTACAAAGTACTCAAATTCGGACCTGAACGCACACCAAAAAGTTTGATGTCCTTAAAAATACTTAGAAAATGTTTTAACGCTAGTCCTTTGAACTAGAGTTAATAGACACCTAAAATATAACCTCCGATTTTTGGCTAACCCTAATTCGAATTTTAAGTAGGGGTTTTACTCCCTGAAATCAGACCCAAATCTGACCCGAATTTACCGTTTTGACAATTTTTCTTGCGAAAATCATTAGACCAACTTCTTGACCACGAAATCGATCGTGGCCAGACTTTTTGAAAACTAGACTCTTTGAACTTATCAATGGACATAAGTATCATAAAGGAAAATCTTTTTATCATTAAGATATCATCAGTTGAACACAACCCTAAAATCTGCCAAACCCTAAATCATAAATTAACGCGATCTAAACATAACCATTTACACCAATATGACCCTAATTAAACCCTAAACACTCTAACATGATTAATATACATTCTTAATTACAAAAGTTTTTAAAACCCTAATGATCCACCATATTAATTGTTACATAATTTAAAGAAAACTAAACAACTAGGGTTTACAAACATACCTAAATCCTTGATTCTTGAAATACTCAATCACCAACTTGATCTTGATAAAAAAAACTTTTTTTTTATTTTTGCTTTGATCGACCGGCCAAGAGAACAAAAAAGAGAGGAGGATTTGGTATTTATAGATTTTACAAAAGAGTTTGGATAATTACCTAATTAGAATTCTACTTAGACTAAAATTGGGTTTTCTTTTCCTTCTTTTCCTCCCCAAAACCGGTCGACCTTTTTTTTATTATTATTATTTTTATATAATTACCCTCTAATTTTGATATTTTAATGAAAACCTCTTACATTTAAAACTAGTTTTAAATGACTATAAAATAAATTCATCTCTAATTTTATTTTACCAACTTAATAAAACTAAGTTCTAACTAACTTAATGACTAGACCTTAATCTTACCCTAAATACATTAATACTTAATACTGACCCATAATAAATAATACATACACACATAAAATTATACTATCATTTTTATTGTCACTAAATGTGAACAAAAAGAAATGCCCATAACAACCATAAATTCAATCACAATGAGACGATCACGCTCCATAGATTGATAACCAAACTCACATAAGATCACATAATGATATTCAAGTCAATACTAACGGTTTGACTAACCTGCTCAAGGCATAGTTGTCACAGTATCCCCTCCTTAGAGAAATCTCATCCCGAGATTTAACTACTAGATTTACCAATATTAGCAACATATAGTTGGGGATACCTAGCTTTCATATGGTCCTCGCGTTCCCATGTAAACTCAGGACTATGCTTTGAATTCCAACGCACTTTAACAATTGGAATCTTACTACGTTTAAAGTCTTAACCTTACGTTCTATAATCTCTACGGGTTCCTCAACAAAATGAAGTGTTTTGTCGATCTTGATCTCGTCCAATGGCACATGCAGATTAGCATCCGCTAAACACTTTTTCAAATTTGACACATGGAATGTGTCGTGCACCTTACTCAATTCCTTAGGCAATCTTAACCTATAAGCTACGGGGCCAATCCTTTCAAGGATTTTAAATGGTTCTACATACCTCGGATGCCGACTTACCTTCTTTCAAAAACGCATCACGCCTTTCTAGGCAACACTTTCAGTAAACCTGATCTCTAACCTCAATCTCTAGGGCTTGCGCCTTTTGTAGATAGCTCTTTAACAATCCCTCACAGCTTTGAGCTTTTCCTTTATCAAAACTACCTTTTCGATCATCTCTTGTACCAACTCGGGACCAATCATAACTATTTTCCCCAATCTCAGCCCATAGAACGGGTGACCTACATTTCCTTCCATATAATGCTTCAAACGGAGCACACCGAATACTCGGATGATAACTATTGTTGTAAGAAAATTCAGCTAACGGTAAGTGAACATCCCAATTGCCACCAAAATCTATCCCACACGCCCTTAACATATCCTCCAAAGTCTGAATCGTACGCTCACTTTGTCCATCCGTTTGAGGATGATAAGCTGTACTCATATCCAATCGCGTCCCTAAGGCTTTCTATAATATTTTCAAGAACCCTTGAAGTAAAATCTTTCCATCACGTATCATAGATGATTTACTCGGCACTCATTTCACTGCTACTATCTCATCGATATAAGTCCTTGCTAACTTCTCCATCTTGTAATCTTTCTTATGTTGCCATGAAGGTGGGTTGACTTTGTAAGTCTATCGACTATTTACCAATGGTATCTACCCACCGCTTGATCTCGACAAACCTTGTAATAACGTCCTTAGTTATTCTATCTATTTACTCTCAGGTATCTTTAGCTGTTGTAACTAAAAATCCATAGGTTTCTTTTTTTGATGTTTTAGCATATACCTTTAACGTCAAAAAATTGCTATCATATGTGCAATATCCTTCTTTATACATGGCCACATATATATCTTCAAGGTAATAGTTACGTCTTATTCGCTTGTGGATGTACTCATGAACCTTGATTGCAATGAGCCTCGCCACATAATTATTGTCCTTACTCAACTATTAATGAACCTATATAAACATACATACATCCATCCTTTCTTTCCTTTCCTATTAGTTAGTCTAGGTAAAAGCATTTTGTTGTCCGTTCTCTTCCTTGAATGGACTCATTTGGGCTGATAGTTTACCATTCGTTTACTCCGGACATGAGATGGTCATAGCCATTGCTCAGTATCACGTTTAGGTTTCACTTGCTATTTCCTTTCCCTCTCCCCCCCCCCCCATACTTAAGGCATAGCTACTACGTTATCCTTTCTAGGATGATAGTAAATCTCACACTCTTGTCGTTGAATAAACTCAATCACCTCCTTTGATCATAATTTTAGTCTTGTGATTGGTATATGTGTTGAAGACTCTTATGATCAGTATAGATGACACTTTTCGTTCCGTACAAGTAATGCCTCCATGTCTTAAGAGCAAACACTACTGCTCCCAATTCTAGGTCGTGTGTTGTATAATACTTTCTGGATCTTCAATTGTCGTGATGCTTAGACATTACCTTGCCTCCTTGCATGGAGTACCAACCCTTAATCCTTGATTTGACGCGTCGCGGTAAACTACAATGTCTTTTGGTCATCAGGCTAATGACAATATGGCGCATTACATAAAATTGTCTTCAAGTTTGAAAAACTTCTTTTGTCCCTGGCCCACTCATACTTCGATTGCTTTGGCATCATTGAAGCAAGGGGTTTAGCAATCTTAGAAAAATTCACGATGAAACGTCGATAGTAACCTGCCAATCCTAAGAACGATCATATCTCGGATGGCGTCTTAGGTTCTTTTTAGTTCTTCATTGCTTTTGTCTTACTAGAGTCCACGTGAACATCATTGCTGTTAACACCAGTGTCTGTGAAAAAGCACTTTCTTGTAGCCCTGAATCATTCTTGGAAATCTTGGCAAAAACCAATCTTTTCTTCTTCAGTAGACTCTAATAACTAACTTCAAGTGTACCTCGTGATCCTCCTTAGACTTTGAGTAGATCAAGATATCATCAATAAACACAATGACAAACTTGTCTAAATTACGGTTGCACTACCGGTTTATTTGTCCATGAAAACCGCTGGTGCGTTGGTTAACCTAAAAAGCATAACCGTAAACTCAAAGTGTTCATACCACGTCTTAGACGAAATCTTTGGAATATCTGCTTCGCACACTATAATTAACGATAAGCGGAACGAAGATATATCTTAGAAAAATAACGCGAACCTTGTAACTGGTTGAACAAGTCGTCGATCCTGAGGAGATTCTTGGTAGTCAGCTAGTCCAACTCTCGATAGTCTATGCACATTTGAAATGAAACAGTCCTCTTCTTAAAACAACAACTTGTGCTCCCAAGAGAGTTTTACTTGGTCGAATATAAAAATATTTCAAACGAATCCTAAGGGTTAGAACTATCGAATTGAGACGCAAACGAATATCGATCAAAGATAGAAAGTATTTAAGAGACTTCACTTATGCAAATAGATGCGGATCAAATGTCATAAGAATCCTTAAAAGAAAGGATAGAATATATGTATCGATAGAAAACGCAAACTAAAGAATCAACAAGCGTACCACGACAAAAGGAACACATAACGAATAACAATACGTATCAAGATTGATAAATGAAAAGATAGGATTCTTATACCAATAACCGACTTTACTCGAAAGAACCAACTAAAAAATGTTTTTATAAAAATCAATTTAAAATAATAAAGAAAGTAGTTTTAATTATAAAAATCATTTTAAATATATAAAAAAATCGTCTTAAATATAATCTTTATAAAATTCATTTTATTCATGGTTGTCATAAAAATCTAAAGATAGTTATCCAACGGTGTATCACATCTTACACACGTTGAATTCATTTTAAACTCTTTCATAATAGAAAATAAAATTTATTAATCATAAAAAAATAGTTTCGTATCTTATTTGTAAAGATCATTTTAAACATATTTTATTCCCAAAGATCATTTTAAACATGGTATTGATAGTCAACCTGTATCACATCGTTTTATAAAAATCATTGTAAACATAATTTTCATAAAAATAAAGAGACATTTACATAAAAGCGATGTCATAACATATTCATAAAAATCATTTCAAAAATAGTTTTCCCCAAACACTATCAAGATATACTTTAAAAGGGTTTTTATAATTCGACATCAATATAAAATATGTTACTCAAACAAAAGACATCGTAATACCAAAAGGGATTTTAAAATACCGTAAAGACTCTAACACAATTTTATTGTTTGAAAGCGAAAGAAAGTACTGGGAACCATATAGTCAGAATAATAGTGAAACGCACATGCACAAGAGAAATTCATACGAAGACATTACGAACCAAAAGAAGAACGTAAAGACTCATCCGTACTCACGTTCAAAAGAACTACCATTGAAAATCGTTGGTACTAACATGTCGCAGCATGTTACCAAAACCAAAGGATATATAAAGAACGGAGTAATGATCCGTACCAATATGTTAGGAACAATTAGTGCTTAAAAGAAAATTTTGATACTCATACGAGTAATCAATACAACGAAAGAACCAATGAAACGTACCAATGTACAAAGGAGCAGATCCGAACAACCAAAATTCATCAAGACGCCGAATAGAAAAGTTAGATCATCCATACCGACATGGTGCGAACAAGGAATGCTAAATGAGGGTTATATATCCGAACGAATAATCGAGCAGACTAACAAAATCAATAATCGTAATAATAGCAATAACGGGTATCCAGGGTATCCGCAAGCAATAGATAAAAGGGAAACTTACTAACTTCATAACTATTCATAATACAACCGCACATAATATAACATCTTACACTAACAATAACAGAACACCTATCAATGCAAACATGGTCACGAGTCTATGTGTGTGGGGGGGGGGGGTTTATTTTGCCTTTATAATTTATGTTCACCCATAATTATAAGTGCATCCTTTTCACACGTGTTACTTACTTCCAAGACTACACATCTCAATTATAACGCACATAAATGCACATATACCACATTGCACATCTTAAACGACTCCAATATAACACAGAAACGATACTACATCCAAGCAATATTTATTTATATAAAGATAAAATCAAAAATGACAAAGAGAAAACGAAGGTCTCGAAGCGCCCAAAAATACGTAATATCAAAAATTATCGATAACAACATGTCAAGGTAAAAGACGGGATAAACTTATGTTGGGCCTCGCTTGGGTTTGACTTTGCTTTCGCAGGTCACCCGGACCTCGCGGCCATGCTACTAAGAGTATCTAAAATAAGAGATCTGAGTCGTCCTCTTCTACGACTCCTCTTGTTGGGATTCACTTTACGTGATGACATTATTGAAATTATCATAGTATATCTTAGTCACATACGCGGGTCTAGAATAGCAAATATGTATAGTTTAGAGGCGTATGGGGCTATATATTACCCCTCTATGGCTTTCCATAGAGGGGTGAGTCATTTGGAAGTGTTGAGTCATTTTGTATCCTTCATCCCAATTTCCATCAAATTTTTATTTTTACAAGTTCATCTTCCATTCACTACTGTCACTCATTAAATGCGCTTCATGTGGTTTGATTCACCTAGACCACCGGATCATAGTTTAAGTGAATCTTTCAATTGGTATCAAGAGCTAACTAGGGGTGTATTGTATTCGTGTGTGTTGTGTTTGTGATTTCGTTGTGGTATTTTTGTGCTTAATGGTTTGGCTTATTGCGCTTATTAACATTCGGCTTATATCTATTTATTAGTTTCCTTGGTTAAAAAAGTTCAAAAACATTTTCCAAAACATGTCTAGCATTTATAACAATTTCTGTCGTGCATATTTTGGGCCTAATAGACAGTATTTCCACTTTATTCTTCCATTTGTTATTTACATTTTTATTCTCTGTGACCCTATCTTTATCATAGTATCTTCATAGCTTTCTTGGCTCAATTTTTTTTTCTTTTTTCTTCAAAACGTCTTACAGTTTACTTTCAAGTCATTTTCTGATTTATTTTGGTCATAAGCTTTGTATGCTTTTTTTGGTTGTTTTTCGTGAGTGGTGAGCTTATTCTCAAGCTTATTTTTATGGTTTGTCTTAGTGTAATCAAGGTGAAAACGATGAGAAGAAGAGTGAGTCAGGTGTTTGATGTATTGCTTGAACGATCGAGTGAAACGATACGAGTGCTCTTTCATCGACAAAACCGATCGAGTCACTCTCCTTTTGTAGCCCGATCGAGTGATTTCTAAGGACCGAACGAGTTGTTTGGTTACAACCGAACGGTTACGTTGTGAAATAAGCCGAACGAAGTGGAAAAACTTGATCATCGAACGAGTGAAATTCACAGAACGAACGAAGTATAAAAAACTTGATCAATCGAACGAGTGAAATTCACAGAGCGAACGAATTGAAAAAAATTGTTCATCGAACGAGTGCAATCACAAGAGGCCGAACGAAGTAAAAAAACTTGATCTTCGAACGAGAATAACACAAAGAAGGACCGATGGAATCATTTTTTTTTGTGTTGGGCTTCCGAACGAGTTTTTACTAGTGCATACCGAAACTAATTAACAGTGAACATAAAAGGTTCTATACACGTTTAACTCATTTTCAAATTTTCGGTTTCGTGTGATGGTAAACTATGGGACTTGAGACCTTTAGCGTTGTGATTTTTTTATTTGTTGTGCCGTTTTGTCATCGTGGTATATTCACTTCTCACCGTCGATAACCGTACAAGTCCCGAGCAAGAAAAAAAGAAAACACGTTATATTTTCATTTTAAAAACAATGAAGACGTAAAAAGTGGAGGGAAAATGTTGCTATTAATTAAACTTATTTACATTTTGTCACATTCAGCCCCTGGACTCTAATCCAAATTCACCTTAGTCCTTTGTTTGTTTAATTTCCCTCAAAGTTAAAACTGCATTACACCGTTGGTCCTTATTGGTTAATATTTAATCGTTAGTCCTCAAAAGTGAATCGTTTGTGCACCGTTCATCGTTGTAAGCTCATCAATCATTAACAAAAGCTCACGTACTTCAACTTCAACAACGATTTCACCAACAATTAATTTTTTATTCACGGTTTTTTTCTTGATTTAGTAAAATTCCCTTAAATGTTGATCTTTTTTTGGGTTTAAGTCATAGGAATTGTAAAATCCGTTGTTCGTTAATTAATTTCAAACACACAACTAACACGAATACATAACACTAAAAACGATCCGAATAAGATTCACTACAACGTCAAAACGGCTATGGAATTCGGATTTTAATGTCAAGTGATCACGAAGTTGAATCGGGTATCACTTATTTGAGATTGAAGTGGCATTTTTCGAAGGCGTGTTCTTATTTTATCTTGAAGTCGGGGTTGGCTGGATGCATGACTTTCAATGATAACTTGCTCGAGCTTAAATTTTATGTTAAAGACTTGTTTATCTAGTTTCCAGAGTCAAGGGGTGGATGTTGATGACCTGGTTAACTATCACTTAAAGGAGTTACGTTTGTAGTACCTCAGTGTCATACGCTAAGACATTGTGGATGATCCGCAAGAGGGGAATGAAAGTTCATTACTTTGGGGTGGAGTATTGAGTACTTAGAGATTTGAATGGAGCACAAATTCTCTACACTGTTCTTCCAATATCAGTGCAAACTTAAGTCACAAGAACGGGGAATTCTACTTCAGTTTCAAGTTTGGTATATCGGGTTTACTTCATCAGTGGTTACTTCAAATCGCCTACAAAGAGGTTGGTAAAAAGATAGTTAGAGAGAGTTTATGAGTAGAGATTTGATCAGCAATTAATTCTCACGGCTTAGATCTGAGCTAATTTATTCCTCACACAAGTTCCAAATTATGGCGTCCAGGTGTTGCTGACTCCGACATGTGAAATCTGCATGGGGGAGGAGAATATCCATCCTTGAGTACTTTGCCTTTTGTTATTGAATGCTTTAATGTCGCGTCTTTCTTGAATTTTTTTAGGTTAGGCTATGCCAGGAAGACATATGTCATACCGCAGAGAATATCAGCGCTTTAACTTATGGCTTTTGGGTGCATTTCTTCAGACACATGGGGGAAGTGATATCTTGAGAACTTTTGTATGATTATTCTGGACTTTTCTAGGGGGAAGCGGTGTTGTGAAGAAACTATTCAAGCGTGAGAAGATACGTTGCTGATCCAGATAATGTTTTACCCTAACGATCAATCACTAAGCTTATTCTTAAAAGGTGCAGTAGTTAATTTGCTGTGGTATTCCTACCCAGTTACATTGTGCTCTTAATGATCTATGCTTGTAAGTAAGCTCTGAACTGCTCAAGAGAGGATGATAGTCTTAGGGGGAAGCTTTGAAAGCTTTTATAAATAATAAATATGAGCATTGAATTAGGGGAAGCTGATTCATTGCTAATTTTGGGGATAAAGGCTTTTATTGCTTCTATATCAAGAATATGCGGCAAGAATTTGGGGGAAGCTAATTCAGAGATTCTCCTAAACCGAAGTGTATGGGTTACTTTGTTTGTTCCTATTACAATATTTTCTACAAAGTACTACATGATGATTCATGTTGGAGTGCAGACTTGAAGTCAAAACACCCACAGAAGACATCATCAAACTTATGAAGCTTCATGAAAGTTCTTGATCATCTCCTCACACTTAGGTTCACTCCTTGCTGTGGACTCGAGATCTGATTCTACTTCATTGTCGGATGCTGCATAACCTGAAGACTCGGAGTTTGACCCTATTTTTTATGCCTTCTTCGATCCATTCTATTCTGACTCTTCCTTTTCCTCTTCTTCCTCCTCTTCTTCCTCTTTTTCTTCCTTAGATGATGTGTATCCAGGGAATTCAGAGATTGTGCCATCCTTTGAAATCATTCTCATTTCCTTCTTCATGATCCATTTTCCTTCCAATTTTCTCATAATCAACTTTTCCTCAACTCGGCACGGATACAGATCAATGGGTATTCGGCATTTGCGGTTCGTCCGTTTTATTCTAAGCCCCGTCTCTGGGTCCTTATAGCGCTTAAGTCCAGTTGGGACAACGATTCCCTAACGAAATTTCTTACGGGTAGGGGGAGACATGACTAAAATAATAAGGAAATAGTATATATTATATTAGATAATAGTAGACAAAAATAGAATAATTAAAGCTTTCGGATAAGCGAGAAAATATAATACTTACGTAATTAAACACTTAAACCCTATAATGCAGCTATATGAAGGACTCCTAGGTTATAGTCTAGGTTCAACCACCTACTTCTCTATAACCATTGGCTCTGATACCAATCTGTCACACCCCGCCAAGGCGGAAACACGAGGCGTAACGTCATGGGTATCATCACAACACAATGGTGTCAACAATAGAGAGAACTACAATGCATTAAACAAAACAAAAATAGACACAAAGTGTCATGACAATACCTAACATAAGAAAAAGGGGTCTTGTATTGAGGTAAAAGAGTCACTCCAATACAAAGACATAAACAGAATATCCCAAAACCTAAAACATTCAATCAACATTCAAAGTATCAATTCAAACAAAGTACGATATGAAAACTAGAAGATAAACTCCGCATGCAAGCCTACGGTCTCACTAGCCAAGCTTCTTAACTTCATTTTCCTCAAGATGCTCACCTGAAAATGATGTTTAAAATGTTAACAAATATGTTGGTGAGAGTTATAGGTTTTAGACACACAATTATACTCGTTTCACTATGATTAACAAAACAAGGTAGGACAATAATGAACTATCATGACCCTATGCTAGCATGCAACAAAATTAAATCAATACATTCACATACTGGGTAGGCGTACCCATCCGATCCCATGGTACCATAACCAACATTGAGTAGGCGTACTCATCCGATCCTAAATCGATAACATAAGTATCACTGAGTAGGCGTACTCATCCGATCCCAATCAATATCACAAATCACACTGAGTAGGCGTACTCATCTGATCCCAAATAATACATAGTTATATAATATTGTCGAGACCACAAAATCACTTCACTTCATGATTAAGAACAAGAAATTAAGGAAGGAGATGAGAAAGAATTGTAGAGAGAGAGGGAGTAGTTAGAGAAAGTGAGAGAATAAGGAAGATTACTTGCAAAATGAAGGATTACAAATGACCAACCCCCTCACTTTGCTTGAGGAGGTGTATTTATACCTAAACTAAAAGGCTTGCATGCCTTTAGTATTTCTACAGGCTGGGCTCGGGATTACTTGGGCTTTCGCCCGATACACGTGACCGGTTAGCTTACATTTAAGAGCCCGTTTACCCGTCTAGCCTATTACAATGTATATTAATTAATGACCAAGACCTAATATAATTAATGAACGAACTTCCATTATTCGACTCAATATTTTGAGGCTAACAATCTCCCCCGAAGTGAGTTCATTGTGACACTCCTTCGTGAGATCAATGAGATTGCTTTTGTTGTTAAGCTCTTGTGATCTTTGTCTCTATCTACGTTGTAGGCTTGTTCCTTCATGCTTTGTGATCTTTGATCTTTAGCCTTTGTCATTGTCTTTTGACTTTGTCTTTTCGTCCGAGATCTTTAAATCTTTATCCTTCCGTCTTGATCGTCTTTGCCACCTTGCGATCTTGTGTCTTGACCAACATGCTCATACTTTGCATCATCTTGAAAGCTTGCTAACAATCTCCCTTGATAGACTTGATATCTTTGAAGGAAGATCTTGTATATCAGAGTTTGTGCGGAAGTCTTTGTCTTTAATTCTTGAGCTTTCATGATTCTTGAATCTCGATGCTTATAGTATGTCTTTGTAGTTTGAGCATGAGCATGTGGTAATGAATCCGACTTCAGCTGGAATGAGGCATCACCATCTCCATCTTTATGTATCCTGAAATAAAACAGTTAGCAATAAAGCGTGTGGACGAATATGGCTTTGTCATTCGTCCGGATTTGGTTAGATTAACCTCCGGTTCCGTAGGACCGTTTTACAGTATAAATACTGTACCTGTGATCAGGTAGATTCAAAGAATCTCCTTGACAGGGTTTCCAGCTCAAAGCGTAGGATCTTCTAACACAGATGTATTAGATTTACCATGCTTGCTAGTTCTCATTACCGGAACGTCTCAAAGCAGACAACACGGTAAGAGTGAATCAGATAGTTACTATCTTTCTGATTAAGCCGTCAATTCATTTCCTGGAACAAGTTTGATTCACATTGAATCGCACCATCGTTTCTTTCCAGTTGACACAAGTTTGATTCATATAGAATCTCGCAAGTCACCTACCGCAGTGCTGTTTGATGATGACACTGGAAGGATTTCCATTCGTCATTGTGAATACTAAAGAGTATCACTCTGAATGTTCTGGCAGAATCACAAGGATAATGCGTAGGACTCTTGTTAACAGCTTGTGAAAACTTAATGATGTTCAACAAGTGTTGTCATGAAATGTGTTCCAATGAGATTTATTTGAATGATACTCTTGCTCTAGACTCGATTATGCGTTTTGGAATTATTAATCGTGCTGCGAGCAGACTGCCACCTATTTCAATATTAACTAACTCCTGAGTGAGAGCAAAGTCAATAGACGTCGTTGTGTATCTCCGTGACAAGAGACAAGTTTTCATATTATGAGAGAAACCCAAATGGCTGGGAATGTTTTCATTGTCATCACTGGTCCATGATGTCGTCTTCAAATGTCACATCAACATTGTGATTCTGATCAGCAAATAGTATCGACCCTGGTTATCTGCCTATGTTGTGTTGGAGGGCTTCCTTTCTTTAGTACCCATTATCCATGCAATTTACTCATTAATCCTTCACCCCCTTCAATGCTTACCAATACACACGTCATTACTCAATTACACCATGTCGATTGTGATTGTTCCAGTGTTTAGCTCATCTCTATAGTCCGCATTTATTCCCAAAACATTCAACTCCAATCATACCTAAGACTGCAAATTCTAACTTTTGGAAAATCCTTGGGTAGATCCTCCGGTTACTGGTTGATCAAAGATTGATTCCCTAAGCTAACCACCTTATGACATCAGATTCGCGTGAAAATAAGATGTTGGGTATATGTAACAAACCATAAAACCATTGTCTATCGAACCTAAAACCTTTTCTTCAGTACTCTTGAGTCTAATAGATAATTTTAATTACATTTCTCCCCTTTATTTTACAATAATAAACACTTAGTCTTTTGAATATACCGTTGTGAATTAAAATATGGTCTTTAAAAATTCAGGGGAGAAGAACAAAATATCAAGCATGAATGGTTTAGTGAGACTTTTTGAAAAAGGTTTTAATACATAAGAGATGTCGATGTATGAGATGTAGTACAAGAGAACATTAAAACTTTGTTTTCGAAAAACAACCCCCTCAAAAATAGGACCAATTGAAAAAATTGTTGTCCTTTTGAAAACAATGTAAAGGGTTGGAGTGTTTAACACAACAATTATTGAAAGATTTTGAACTTGTCATCGAGAAATTCTTGAAAAATTAATTTTCAACTTTTTTTTGAAAAACCAAATGTTAGAGGTACTATCTCTTCTAACGCTAAGGGAAGCGCACAGAACCATACACATTTCCTTTTGCATGAGAAAAAAACAATAGATGTCTGTAAGAACAGCTCAAGACCGAGAAAAACGTTATATTTTCTACTCGTAGTGAGGATAAGTAATAAACCTACCTTTATGTGAAGTCCTGGTATGTGCTATAATTTGTTAGCGCAGTAAAATGTCAGAATTTTTTTGCAAAAGCCATTAAGAAAAATCTAGAAATGACAGTTTAACAAGCATTTGAACTCCTGTACGAACTTCACATCAACACGCCCGGTCAGATGTAATCAACATTTCTAGGTTACGAGAATTATCGCTTCCAAGAGACATGTCGAGAAGAAATATTTTTTGGAAATTTTCTGTTTTCTGATTTTGATATAATAACCAGTATGTCCCTCAGCAATTGCCTATAAGGATGATCGAATAGTAATTACCAACTCTTTGTCGAGAATGTACTGTCTGATTTGCTTACGGAACAACTAATATTGGAAACCAGCTTTGAACTTTACTGTTCATTGCTGTTGTCGAGAATTCCGAGTTGTCTGAACGGTTAAGCATCAGAAGGCATTTGATGAACGAACGGACTCGTGTAACTGATGTGAACAACAACATTTATAGACAACATTGAGTAACGGTGCCTGATTGTTCTAATGTTCATCAGACACCATTTATCGATTAGACGCCTGAGCTTGAACCAGAACTGCAACAAGCGTCATTTGGAACATTGATTGACCGAGGCTTCGAACTGCCTTGTTAATCAAAACATCATTGTGAAGAATATTCACTTTTGTAAAACCATATCTGGCACTGGATTCTTAGATACAAAACTTCACAGCAACCACACTCTGAGGATTTTCCTGCTTTCATTGTAAAAGTGCATCTTCATTATGTCAATTCTTTGCGTTGCTTTTGACCCATTGAATGACTGTACCATGCACTTAAACCCGATTTTGTTTGCAGCATTAAAAGAGTGATATCTACATTTGAACCATGTGTGGGTTCATTTTCCAACCTTGCCCGTGCAAGAGTTAGTAGCTTTCCAATGGAACCCACCTAAGACAAACAGTCTTGAGAAATTTCTACCCTTGGTTTCGCACCTAAGACAATCTAATATTCATCTGTTTTCTGCGGGACATGGTATTCTTTTTGTATGAGAACCTATGTCCTTTTTATGAGATCTGTCTTTTCTTGTATTCTTAGATGCCCTTAGACTTTATTCTACGGCCATATAATCTTTTGTTGTCTTATGAGATTTGCATTCCTTATTGTGTGTAGAGGCACGATGATTAAACCTTGAGAGGTATTCTAAGACGCAATCATCATTATTTGCACTAGTAAGGCACTTTTTTGCATGTAGGACATTGCAATTCATTGAACTTTCAAGAAAGGCTTTATGTTTCCTATGGTCTCCTAGAGTGAACATCTTTGTTTTGAAATCCAAACTACTCATTGATCTTGCCAATTACCTAGTTCTTTGGTATGCAACCATTAGCAGTGTTTGGCGGTAATTTCTAGCAGGATCAATCATACAAGTTTTTCCATTCACTTCTTTATTCTTTCTGAAGTATGTGCACTTTTCTTATCTTCATCTAGGTAGTAGTTAATGCACCAAGTCATTTGAGCCTACTTTCCTTGGTGACTGAATGTACCACATGCTTTGGGCAATCCTAGAGGGCCAGGTGCAATCAGATTGGTGTTTCGAACTGCTTGATTTCTATTACTAGGCTAAAATCTGTTGATGACTTGTTTTAAATAAACCCTCCGACACATTAGTTCTAATTAAACCGACTGTTTCGTTTGAAAACTTCTCATTTCAGATAATTTGAAAAAGGAGTCGGTGTTCCTAAAACTGATGGTTCTGGAATTCGTTTAAGCATTTGGTTGTCGAACAATAATGTTTATTAAACCTGAGTGTTCCACAATCTTTCGCTTGCAGTTCCGATGAGTTTCTTTAACTTCACTAATTGCTTAAGCTTGTCATGCCAGATGAGCTTTCAAATCTTGTATTTCAAAATATTGTTCACCTGTCCTTTCGAAATACATTTGACAGCCTTTTCTTTGCAAACTGTGTACATTTTATCAATTGTTCTTAATTCTTGAAAAGACGATTTCAAGAGACAATTAATGTTTTTTCTAATTCTATGCAAAACTCTGTGAAACTCAGTGTAAATCGTCTGTTACTTAACAGAAATTCAGTTGTTAAAAGCTTTTGTGCAAGACAGTCCACATTCCCTGACTTATATGAAGATAAAGAGCAATAGTAATTCAGTGATCTTCATCTAAATCAGATGAAAGATGCAAATAAAACACATAACATCCTTTAGACAACATCCTGCAAAAACATAATCATACATGTTGGAAAATTCTGCCTTATTCTCAGATTCAAGTTCATCAAGTTCCATCTTCAAGAGATTCAACGGTACTTTAAAATCTGCATCATATGCTGCTTAAGTACATGTACAAAGGCGAAAACTATCAATCTGCGTCTTAAGGGCAAGGGCATCAAACATGTCCTTTACTAATTTCCAATCTTGCCGTAGTTGGTTACGAAGATAAAGAAGGTCTTTTGAATGTTTTTACCCATGCTTTGAGTGACAATTTCTTTTTTTTTTTTCCAAGATGGGATTAATGTTCTATTTTGTCATGACATTATAGCATGTCTACTTTGCTTACTGATTAAGACACTGGAAGGAAATCTAGATTTTGAAAACTTTTGGTTTTGTTTTTAACAAATGATTTACTACACACTCTTTCTTATTTCATTTGCCTGTGCGAACTGAATTTCATAATGCTGGTTTGGGGTTTGAAATTTCATAAAGACTATTTAACTTCGAGTAGATCAAATGTTATGACTAAGTCTTTATCCAATTTAGATCGACTCTTGTCAGCAAGAGTCAAGATCTCTTCACTATCGGGGATGAGTCTGGTTGCTGGATCAGATTGGTCTTGTGTGATCGCATACAACCCTGGGTGCTCATATTGAGCCTTTTTGTGGTACATGGGATTGGCAAAGGTAGGTCTTCCATTAAATGTAGAGCATTTGGGCGCTAACATTTTGAATGTTTGAGGATTGATGAGCCTCGTTTGTACAAACAATTTTCGTCAGAAATTTTATTTGTGGTGTCATTGAAATTCATTTTGTCAATATCTTTTGTCTTCCTCAGTTTCAAAAATCGTTTTTACCTTAGTTTTCTCCTTGACAAGACCTTCATAAGTGACCTAGTTTAAAAGACTCTTTTGACTAACTCATCAATGTTTCTCTTTGACAATTGAAATTTCCACAGGCCATTTCACTTTTAAACTTCTTTTATGTCAATTTCTTTTTGAGCTATTAGTCCTAGAGCTTCATTTAACTTATGTTCAAGTTTGTCATAGTCAACTGTACGATCATTAAAGGCCTTGTACCTCTCAAACTCAGTCTGTTTATTTTGAAGTGCAACTAAGCAACTATCCCGAATACTATTAGATTCTCCTAGAGTTCTACTAGTTTCCGCAAGAATAGATTTGCACTCAGTTAACTCTTGAGTCAATGTTGCATTTGCTTTCTTTAATTGCTTTTGAATCTTTTTATTTTCATCGACATCAAGCTTTAAATTAGCAATTAAATTAGCAAGTGCAGCACGCTCATCAACACATTCTGCAGCATTTTGGTCAACCTGATTATCATTATTACATATATTTGATGAATCAGGAGTGACATTGCTATCATCCTTCTCCAAAACATATGTGTCATTAATGGATTCAGGTTGCTCAGAATGTCGTCTTTCATTTGCAAACACATTACTTTCATCATGATTTTGTACCTGTTCCAATGGCGTATGATAAACTTGATTCTGTCATAAAGAACTCCTGAATCTTCGCCATGGAAACTGTAATGTGCCTTCCAATTTCCTTCTTTTTCAATCTCTTCATCTGATACAATCCTACTGCTGTTTCATCTCCTGAACTTTGTAACCGATATTGAACCTCTTGACAACTTTGCACTGTTGAATCTGCAACTGTCTTTCCACTAACTTTTCATGTCATCTAACTCTTGCTGCATGACTATCTCATTGCTATTATACATTGGCACAATGGAGTTCATGTCTGGATGAAGGTTTCCTGAAGGGTTTGAGCTCCATGGTAGTGTATGCATTGAATCTTGTAGTAATTACCCGAGCATTTGTATAATACTTGGATAGCTCAAACATCTTTGAATGTATGAAATGTTCAAACTGCCATTGTAACACGACAATTCAGAATTGAAATCCGCTCTGATGTTTTCATTGCTAATTGCCATTTCCAAATTCATCAGTTTCGAGATAGCACAGACCTTAAAATCCTTCATTTGCATCAAAGTTCGTTGACAAAGCTTCTCCAAAACTCTAAGGTACATTGAGTGGTTAGAGCTCGAGAGATGTTGAATTGTTGTCTTGAGTGCATTCAATTTGTTCAATGAGTTTTCTTTGAAAATCTTTGCTTGCATCTGCAGTTTCTGTATCTCTGGTTCCTTTAAAACTGAACCCGAAGATGAAGTAACCTTTGTTCCCATTTTATCGTGAATTATGAAGTGTGAAAATTTCGTTGGATCTTGAATGGATATGATGTGATTGATGTTGTGGTTGTGTAAGCAATTCACGTTCACGGGATTTTACACGTCTATGATTAAAACCGATAAAAGAATTAACGGGATTTTACAAAATCAATAGAAAACCGTGAATGATTTGATTCGGAATCAGCGGCCAATGATTTAATTGTCTAAAAACAGATAATTTTCTGGCTAGGGTTAAAGCTGTTTGTTTAAATAGGCTCACCAAACTGAAACAGGCCTTAAAATGCTGATTGGCCGTGAGCTAGAACAAAAACAATTCTAACACAAATTCCAGAAAACTGAAAAATGTCAATAAATCATAGTAAACGAGCTTTTTGGGCCTTAAGAAATCCTTAACCAGCTAAAGGGTGGTTACAGCGTGATCCGTCACGTTTTTCTCTTCGATTTGAGAGGTCACGGGCCTAAAACGGAGTTACGGATCAAAAGTTATGGCTGTTTTACTGAAACCCTTTTCTTCACACAAAACGCAGTGACACCAAAACGCAGTGGTTGAGATTTGGTCAAAACGCAATGCTCAAAACGCAATGGTCAAAACGCAATGGTCAAAACGCAATGAAATTTGTCAAAACGCAATGAAATTTGTCAAAACGCAATGAAATTTTGTCAAAACGCAATGAAATTTCTTCAAAACGCAATGAAATTTCTTCAAAACGCAATGAAATATTGTCAAAACGCAACCTGCAATCAAAACGCAATGAAGCAAAACGCAACCAATGTCAAAACGCAACCAAGAAAAAAGTCAAAACGCAACAAGAAGAGAGTCAAAACGCAACATGAACTTTGCCAGAAAGTCAAAACGCAACGACGAAATATACGAGTTTTTCCACCTAAAATCGCCATAAAAACGCCCTAGTTGACCTTTTAACTTTATTGATTTCCTCTTGCACACTTAAGCTACTTTATGCCTATATCTTTGCTTAATAAAACTAAAACAAACGACACATCTAAGCACAAAAATTCGGTTTGATTTTTTCTTCAATATACAACGAATTTGATCTTGTTTTAAACCACAAAATCAACCACGAAACCACACTAGAGCTCTGATGCCAATTGTAGGATCCCGTAACACTTCACTTCATACAATCTATCACGAAATCGGAACTAGAAATGAGGAGGTGAGTTGTTTAGAGAGAGAAAAAGGAGAGAGAGAGTTGAGAGAAAAGAAAAGAGAAAGATATATTAGAAATGCAACAACTAGCTTTTTCTATGGTAAGAAAAAGCTTATATACCCCGTCGCGTTAAATGACGCGCGGCTATTTTAAATAACCCGGGCACGGTTTTGCTGGATTAACCGAAACATATACAATATTAGATTCACTATCGAGCCCGATTCCCGATAATATCCTATTACAACGTATAAGTATTTAATGACTGAGACCTAAGATAGTTATGAACGAACTTCCATTGTTCGACTCATTATTTTGAGGCTAACATTTATCTTGAATCACACGATGTAGAAAGGTTAAGAATAGAGAGAATTAAAAAAGGAAGGCAAGACTTTCACAATTTTTCAAATTTTATAAAGAAAAGAGAAATGGGAGGAACAGTGAGAGTTATAAGCCTTAACCACCTTAGTGGATTAGGTGTGTTATTACAGAGATGGAGGATTAATGGGCGTTTAGTTGGTGAAATCAGTCTTATTTTTTACAAGTACCTTCTACTTTTCTTTAAAGAAGGGAATATGTTTTTCTGATTGCTTTTAGAGATAGGAGTTGAGATTATGAAAACCCTTTAGTTAGGCGTTAACAATTTATCCTTTTTAGATTGAATAAGAAATGAGAATGAAAAAAGTATTAGAATGAAAAAATGGCTACGCCACTTTTATTTTGGAAAATGTAACAAAAAGTGAAATGAGATCCCCAACCTTTTTGTGAGAAAAATGTTGAAAAAGAACGACGACTAAACGGAAAATCTATATTTTCCTTTTCACATAAATTTCCTGAAAAAGTGAGATATTTTTGCGCCACCTAAACCCCCTTAGCTTCCCTCCTTTATTTTTCCTAATTTTGCATCTAGTCCCTATTAATTGATAATATGCTATTTTTCACTTTAAGTATATTTCTCCTTAAAAACTACATTCTACTTATAAAATAAAGTAAAAACATTAATAATAATTAAAACCACTTAAAGTATCATAATCGACACTTTTATGATCCTAACACTTCACTTCTTTCTTCTTTACTTTAGAGGAGGATCTTTCAAAATCCTATAACGTGGCTTATCGCCGTTAAATCCTCCTCTACTTTCCTCAACACATTCAAGAATTCTCTTTTCAGCGAAGCCTGCATGAGAACTTCTTCGAGGCAAGAATCAATCAAAGTTTCAAACCGTCTTGATATCTTTCATTCTAGCATAATCTCTAACACAACTCGCAAATTGAAAAGGATCATTTATGATATGTAAGGTTCCAAGTTTTTTTAATACCATAAATACGAGACAAGAAGTTGCTGCAGTGTAAGATTGATCTGAACTGATGCTTTCGATGAGAATTACCCAATGAATACTTCATGAACTATTTCGCAGATTACACAACTTCTGATAAAGACAGTCAATGATTTCAGTAACCCATTCTTTTAATAGTCCACCTCTCTTCTCAAGCAGATAAAGTACATGTCTTATGTATCATTCTTGTTCAAGTACTTGTAATCTGATTAAGAAAAGATGTAAGCATTACCATCAGCGCGTTTTACTACAATCTCTTCCATAAAGTATTGCCCACATCCTTGTTGATTTTTAACTCTGTTTACTTCAACAATCTTTTGATTTGAGTAGACTTCACTTGGATCTGATCTTACTTTTTGGTGCTCTTTTCTGTAAAACATTTTAGCCCATGGATGTTTCCAATAATGAATGGTTAATCTTGCTTCCTCATTAAACCTCTTGAACACTTTAGCTACCCATCTCGACAAAAGTACTTCAAGATCATTTTTTGGGAAAGGAGTTGCATGAATCTTGTACAATGATAATACATATTTCTTTGCCTTAGTATTTCCATTCTTCAGACAAAACAAATCTTTGTTCCATATGAACCTAAGAGGCTCATTTGGATCTCTCTGAGGACCGAGGAATAATGGAGCTTCTTTTTCAAGAATATGTGGGATGAACTCTTCTTCCATTCTTTCCTAAACAATTTGATTATTCATATAATTTGATGCTTGTTCTATGCGATAGACATACTCTGCAGTAGTCTTACACCATTCTCTCATCATATTATCCAAAATCTCCTTCATTCTATGAACATCATAACTTGTTGGTTCTCTTTTCTTATCAAAACTCATCAATTCAGCCAAAGCCTCCGGTGATGCTTGTTAAGAAATTACCTCATCATCTTCATTAACTTCTTGAACTTTAGACCACCCATCAAAATCATGTTGCTGTGTTGACGAAGGTGCCTAGGACTTTTTCAAATTCTGTGTTGATAAAGAAGTACCCTTTGTAGACTTTGTTTATTTAGCTGTCTTATGCTTTTTCGCATTTTTCTTCCCCTTAAGAGGAGCATCAGAATGGTCAGCATGATCTCTTTTACGAAAAAGATGTGTCTGTAAGTTTTAGAAAGTATCGAATACTTATCAAACTTTTCTTTGAGAACAACCCATATATCAGAATACAGCAACGTTGTTTCTAGTCTAGATCCTAACCTTCATTTCTGAAAAAGTTTGAGTTACTTGTAATGCAGGAATACGAATACTTGCAGGCGGCTAGAAAGTAACAACATGAGACTAAATGTATTTCTAAAGAAATTCTTCGATTTTCTAAGGAGAAGTAGTAGCAAGCTCTATAGTGACCATTGAACAAAACTCATCTTTGACACTAGACATTTCTTTGCGCATTTCCTCTCTGATTATACGACGAACATTAGCCTTAAAAATATCATATGTTCTGTGTTTAACCAGTGGAAATACTTCCTTATCAAAAGTGTCTCTGATGCTTGTACATAAATTTTGTACTTCACTACGATGAATTTTTTTTCTTTATGGTCTAAATCATATGGTTTCTTTGTCGTGTGACTTTTGCTACTACTCCCCTAAGATGCTTTGCACGGTAAGATGAGGAGCGAGATGGAACATCAAACATATAAAACTTAGTTTCTGTCAATTCAGTAGCAGTTACATTATCCAAAGTTAAGTCAATAGTAGGGGATCTAGGGGTGTAATGATTAGTTTTTGCTTCTCATATTCCCTAGTCTTCGAACTACCCGTCCATTTCCTTCTGATCAATGCATCATCATCATCATCTTTCTCCTCCTTCAGACTTTCCTTTTG
Organism: Tanacetum coccineum; assembly: GCA_026074375.1. Taxonomy (NCBI): domain Eukaryota; kingdom Viridiplantae; phylum Streptophyta; class Magnoliopsida; order Asterales; family Asteraceae; genus Tanacetum; species Tanacetum coccineum. Next base: position 9,076 of record BQNB010015237.1, on the reverse strand, counting down.
ACTCCCTGCATCTATCCTAGTGTTAGGATCTTCTTGACTTAGAATTAGGGAATCTACAAATCCTTTATCCACTTAATCTAATCCTTCTACTATCTTTTCAACCTCTTGTTTTACAACAACACTTGGAACCATTTTAATGTTTGCTTTTTCCTCAGTTTCATTTCCATTTTCTTTAATTGACAAACTCACTTGTTGTGCATTGGTTAATTTATCTTTTTCAATTTATGTTGTTGTTAAAACTGGATCTGGTTTCTTGGTTGTGATCTTTATCTTTAGTGGTTTCTTTGGCTCACTTGATCCCCCTCTTAATTGCTCTCCCTTCTTCTTCGGATTCTGTTTGGTTTTAGGCAACCTAGGGGCACTAATTATCATATGCATTCCTTGGGTAGACATAACCGGTTGTGGTTAGATCATTGGCACTATTATCATCTTGAAATTATCATTATACTACTTGTATGCATCCGTTTGCATAATCTCTTCCGTCAACAATGCTTCTGGAATCCTTAAAGGTATAGCTATTGTATTAGCACTTGATAACATATACCTAACAAAATCATCATGTTCAATAGTATGATGTTGTACAAAAGGACGCTTGGGAATTAAAGGACGAGGTGCAAGAATATGATTGATAATAAGTTTAGTGTAGCGAGACTAAGGAATCACCATGTTGGTTTTAGTAGATGGATGCTTGATTTGGTAAAAATTTCCATCTCATATCAGCTTGGCATAGTCAACATGTATATTGTAAATCACTACCCAAAACATCTGCAATATAGACAATGAAGCTTGATCCAAACTTGTTATCTTAATATTTGCACACGGTTTCAACACTTTAATCAGCATTTGCCATAGTTAAGTAAGGTTCTTGATGTATAAATTTCCAAGTGCTTGAACATGTTCTTCATGACCAATAATGTCCAAAAACTCAGTACGAGTCAAGAACTCTTACAGTTGCACAAACGACTCGTGATTGTTGTTAGTTTCTTGTGGTAGGTGCAACACAGTTTGAAGATCATACACTGAAGAGAGAAGTCAACATCATTTTGATCAATCTTAAAACTTAAAGTCTCTTTGGAATCATACAAAAGAATTGTATTCCACATTTGTTGCATATAGATTACTGGTGCTGAAGCAGTGAGATTCAGAGCATCTTTGAGTACATGACGCTTGAGAATTTCACCAATAATATTGCATTTTGCAGGACATGGTAGCTTGTCGAGATTAACTCGCGTGTTGGCCTTTCCAATTAGATACCGACGATCCACAAGAACAAGTTGATTAGCAGTGAGTAATTATGTATGAGGTTGTGATGATGATTATGTGTGAGACATGATGATTTATTTGTGATAACAAGAAGTTCTTAGTTCAAGAATCATATATGTAACATTTCTGTCTCTTTCCACTCTATCTGTTTTATATGTTCGAGCATTTCTTTTTGAACATATTTATGATCTATCTCTTTCTCATGTGCCTTTTTCTTGCTTTTTCGAGCAAAAGACACATGCTTTTTTCTTTTTATTTCATTTGCATGTTCATGCATTTCTTTTTTAGACACACTTTCATTTACTTTTTCATGTACGATTTATTCTCTCTTTTTGTTTTGAGTTTTCTCACCAAAAAGCTTTGTGTTATGATACTTCTTCAAGAATGATGAAGTGATTCTTTGATTTTGAATAAAGCCTTTTTTGAGAAATTCAAGAATCACACTTCATATCCTTAAAATTTGTTTTGTGAAAAAAATATTATTTTGACAATACAATGTTAACCTTTTAACAGAAATTGAGAATTGAAAAATCACTTGCACTGGTACAAAAACTGGTATTGGTCACTCCAAAAATGTGTGACGATATACATATGGTCACCACGGTTTTTTTTGGAATGTTTGTCACAAAGATCGCGCCACTGTAGTCACAACGGTACGTTAGGTAGTGTTCGTGCTATTTCCATTGAAAAATAGTGACCGAAACCCGACTATGTGTGACAAATTAGGCAAAAGTCTTTGTTGGATAAATCAATATTTAGTGACCGCATTAAACACTTTATGGTCACATAATGTTTTTGAGAGTAACATGATTGTTCGTCCTTATGCCACATAATATATATAGATATAGTGACATTTGAGATGATTTATTCAAGTAAATTGTATTTTTGTGACTTTATTCTCTGTCCTGTGGCCAACAAGTGAATATATAATAAATGTGACGTTGTGATGCTTAGTCACACAACTGGTGTTTTTTTTTTTGAGTTAGTCCACATACAATTTTTTTAAAAAATGGCCAAAAAGTCTTAAATAAGTGGTGACCATGTGATTTTCTAAAATCAAGTAAATGTGTAAATTTTATAGTTTATTGTTCATCCAAAGTCACAATGAAATTGTAATGTTATTGCGTGGCCTTTTTGTAATATTTAGTCACACAAGAGTATGGTTCTTTATTTGAGGATATAAGTCACAAAAAGTTTAACCCAAAAAGGTAGGCCAAAATGTTAATAAGTGTGACCATATGTTGTTTAAAGTCAAGAGAAATGTGTATTTTGTGTGACTATTGTTCTTACCAACATGGTCCCATAAATTTAAGTTTTTGTGTTGGCTTGTATGTGTAATATATGAGTCACACAAAAGTATTTTTTAATTATTCATATACAAAGATAACAAAATAGTGGCCATCAAGTAATTAATAATTTAGGACCATGATGTTTTTTAAAGCCAAGTAAATGTTGTATTTATATGTGACTAATGTATCATCCAATGGCCACATGAATTTTAAGTTTGTGTGACTTTTTGTATAATATATAGTCACACAACGAAAAAATATGATGAATGAACTTGTAATCGAACCACGAGCCACCACGCCATGCCAGCGCGCGCTCTCCAAATAGCTACACTCCCATTTGGCAATTGCAGTCAAGGTGGAAATGCAACCAGGACCTAAACCTAATGTGCAAACAGCAAGCATAATGATGAACGCATAGAATTTTATACCTAGTGATTCTCTGTTTCTCAAGGTGAAAATAGGCTGACAACAAAGTTTGTACAAGAACAAAGAATGAACCATTTAACAAATTATTACTATATGTCCAAAACTGACAGACATCATATAAACCCTTATGGACCTGAACTATGCTTTCAGACAAATGTGGACCAGGACCAATTCAATGATATCATAATCTTAATTGTCATGTAAGATATGGCACATTATTATGATACAATATGAATTATGAATTCGTACCTTCTACAACACATCGATAATAATTCGTGCTACTAATAACAGTTGTGCAACTCCATATGGTAACTTTTTAGACTATAATCATGCATAATAATACGATTAATCTTTGCAATAAAAAATGGATAATTACTTATGTTGTAATATTACCCTGTCTATGAGACAATAACCTGAAGTTAGTTACAGAAGCAAAGTGTACTATCCAACATACTAATTCTATTACTTAAAAAAGAATCTATCTATACATGAATAAAAATAAGCAACAACATCACATATTGACCCTTGGCAATAATGAAAACACTTAAAACGCCAGCAGTATTATTAATACTCTAGCAGTATTATTAATACTCTAGCAGTATTAACAATACGCCAGCAGTAATAACTCTGCTAGCAGTACTAACTTCTGCTAGCAGTACTAACTTCTGCTAGCAGTACTAACTTCTTAAGCCTGGCAGTATTAACTTCTAGTTGGGCTCGTATCACCCAACTGTAGCAATAAAGCCCAAAAAGCAGTAGTAATATACACGAACCATGGCAACATTAAATCACAACATGCAATACCATTCCTTGTGCCAAACAATTTTAACTTTTATACTGTTTTAATATTATAACAGTACTAATATACTCGGCAGTATTAACATCCTATTCTTTAAACAATATTAAATGTAGCTTGGCAGCACTAACCTTCAATGCCGCACAGTAGAGATAACAAATCCAGCAGTTTTATGTTTCATTAGCATCACAAATATTACATGGCAACATTTTTTAATCTCACAAGGGCTTAATTATCAAAGAATTGAGCCTTGGGGAGTAAACATGTGTACAAGTAACAAAAGCTGATAAACACTTGAGATATTTAAAGAATTATACCTGTTATTCGAAATAGAATTGATATGATAGTCATGTGCATGAGCATACACTCTTCTACATCTTGCAACAAGGTTGGTCTCATTGCTATATACTACAATGTTTACCCTTAAGGTGTTACACAATTGAGAAAACCACAGAAATAACATGAGCTACAAAATACGATCACAAGAACAGCACAACCAACATGTGGCGCACCCAAACGTATGTTTTTATAACGCTTGAAATAGGTCATTGCCTCACCTTTTGCTGTGGTTAAAAATATGATTTACCAAATTGAATACTGTTGCAAACATTACAATCAAACAATTTTAAAGTTTAATTATATACATATAAATACTTGACCCGCTAGACCCATTTGACCCATTTCCCATTATTTTTATATTTTTAGCTTAAGCCATTGTGATTTGGAATATACAGCATACACCATAATTGACTTCAGCAAGTAACGACACACATTATGCAGCCATTAAAAAACTAAACACCCTACAAAGATTCGCAAATAACGACACACATTTGCAGCCATTAACATACACTAAACGAACCTAAATTTCAGAAAGGAATGACACATGTTTGCAGCTAATAACATACGCTAAAAGACCCTAAATTTCAACAAGTAAACGACCACATTGCCTGCCATTAACAAACACTAAATGAAAACCACACTTCAGACACAGTCATTGACACATGTTTGCAGCCATTAACATATAGCAAAAGACTCCTAAATTTAGCAAGCAATGACACATTTATTTTTATTAACTAAAGGAGATATATCTGAGAACAAGCCAGCAAGTTGAACATTTTCACATATTCCACTATGCTTGCACTACAACTGATGGTACATTTTTCCAATAACATACTAGATCTTAAAACTTGTTTTTTGGTGGCAATAGGGGCGCATATGTTACTAGTTTCATAGGTTTATAAGTTATGAAAGACAAATTGGAGAAAATAAGTTCAATGTCTTGCAATTTTACACACGAATGCTATCTTCTACTTTCTTCCTAACTTGATGAACGACAATCGTACCAGTCTCTAGTGATATTATCTCAGCCATGTGTTCTAATTTATGTTGATACATAGTTTGTCACTCGTTGAAAAAGAAAAAAGAGTACTAAAATTAAATAGAAAAAAAAGTTTAAAGTCCTTTTGTAAAGCATGTATTGCATACTTATTAATGGTGTGTTGAGTTATTTGTGTGATGCTTACCAAGACGAATAAAAGATGCAAATGCAGAGACCACCCACCACCCACCACAATCCAAATCGTAGATATTCAACAAGCTCTTCAACATGCTGCAAAAACAGGTGAAGCATATACAATCATTCAAAATTTGCACTAGAAACATCCAACTAAATGTTTGTTGCCATTAACATACACAAATGACCCTAAATTTCAGCAAGAAATGACACACGTTTGCAGCCAATAACATACACTAAATGACACTAAATTTCAGCAAATAACGACACATATTTGCAGCCATTAAAATGCACTAAATGACCCTAAAGTTCAGCAAGTAACGACACGTGTTTGCGGCCATTAACATATACCAAAGGACCCAAAATTTCAGCAAGCAATGACACATTTTTGTTACCATTAACATACACCAAATGACCTCAAATTTCAGCAAGAAATGACACAAGTTTGCAGCCAATAACATACACTAAATGACACTAAATTTCAGCAAGTAACGACACATATTTGCAGCCATTAAAATGCACTAAACGACCCTGCGGTTCAGCAAGTGACAACATACATTTTCAGCCATTAATATACAGTAAACGACCCTTAAAAGTGTCAGCAAGAATTGACAACATTTTTGTAGCATATTAACATAAACTAAAGCGACCCTAATAACAAAAATTAAAACTCACTGCTAGGACTTGCTTTATTTGTCCAAATTTTGACTGCAGCTTCCTCAAAAAGGATAAAATAGTTACAACAATAATTATATACCTATATAAGCACGCACATTAAGAAGATGCATATACTCCACCACATGAGAAATAAGAATAGTTCTTTTTTTAACAAAAAGATCTCAAAATTTTATAAAAACAGGTATGTGGCTGTTCCTTGAAGATTTTTTAAAACAACAAGAAAACTCACTCTAGAAATGAGGTTTTGCAACCGCATAAGACGCACCCTATATATCAAAGGAAACTATCTAACTCAATTGGTGGTTATGTTTTAGCAAAGAGGAGGAACATGTCAAACCATGGGGAAAGTAAATTCTCCCTAAGTTGATGATTAACGCGCATAAAACCTCCAAAATCATACATTTCAGAGATTTAATATATATGTTCATTTATGAAATTATAGTTAGTAATACAGTTCTACAAAAACGTACATAAAATCAGGGTTGCATGTCAAACCCAACCCTCTCAGACCCATTGTGATCCTATCAGTAGACCCGTTAACCAACTCACATGCACCTGATAGGTAGAGCCGTAAAGGTCAGGTGTAAGATTCAAACTCCATGACATTTAAGTTAAAGATGAATTTCAACCACTTGTGCAAGCCCAATGGGCCATTGAATATGTCTATATAATAAAAATTACTAAACATTGAAAGTTGCTAAGAAGATAGCAACTGTTCATTACTAGCCTCTTCCATCGTTATCAAATCTGATCATTGACTATAATTCATATTCTCCATGAGCAGATAAAAAACTTTGTTCTGTTGTAGTATTCCTAATAAGCGGAAAATTCGTCACCAGTTGTTCTTTTCAATCTTTCTCTAGCTTTGACACGTGCTTTTTCTAGTCTTACCCAGGCCACTGCTAGTGCTTGTGGTCTCTTTTAAAAAAGCGTTTAGCTTTTACGTCATTATACAATATAGGTATGTTAGGAAAAACTATAGTAAAAGCTAAACGCTCTTAAAAGCTCTTTACCAAACATATACTCTATATAAATACATATACAAATATATGTTATCAAACGCTTATATAAAACAAACATCTACTACTGACAAAGCTACAACGTAAACGGTAAGGGTGTGTTTGGCAAAAGTAGCGCTAAGAGTAGCAGTTAGATGTAATTGGTGGTAGTTTTTTTTATATAAAAACGTCACGTAACGTAGATGTACTCCTAAATGCCCAATGCTCCTAAATGCTCTAAAAAAATAAATAAAGCTACTTGCTGCTTAAACAAGCATTAACAAACAAAATGCTCACCGCTCCTAAATGCTCCGCACTAAACATACTCTAACTACCAGAACATAATATAAGCATACCATTCTTTCACCTTTAATACTAGCCAAACATTACTCAAGGAGATTAACATATAAAGAGAAAGAACAAACTTACAATGTTGGTCAGTTGAACCATGAAGTCAAAATTAGTCCCTAAAGTCAAAATCAGACACCAAAAGTCAAATATATAAAAACTGAGTCAATATACCTCGAATCCAAATAATAGTTCTTGCGCCACAACATACATTTAGATTAATATATACAAGTTATTAATACTTCAACTAATTAAAAATTACACAAGTTGGATGGGTGGTTTTATTTCCGATAATTAATATGTGTAATAGCGGGTAACATGTGGATATCGTGGGAGAGCAACAGAGGATTCTGATGGTTATAGGTAGCGAATTTGTGGTGGATCGAGATTAGAAAGGTAGTGAAAGAGTGGAGGGAGGATTTGATTTTGAGTAAAAAAAGTGTAGGCAGGATACTAAAAAGATAAAGCGGGGAATCGAAATATTTTGGGGTGTTAGAATTTTTTTAGTTAAAAATAGTAAAAAAGGGGTTTTGTATAAAAATGTTATATGTGTGACAAAACTTGACTCTATGATTTAGCCACATAAACAATTATTTCATGTGACCATATATAACATCTTAAATTTAGTCGCACAAACACTCAATGTGACCATATATAACATCTTGAATTTTGGTTAAACTTAATCATGTATGTCTATGGTTTAGTGTGACCATATATGACATTTGGTCACACTGTTCAACTGTGTGACATATATTTGTCACTTTTAAATGTATATCGTGACTAATGCTTCAAACTTACCTTTCAGTTGTCACACATTTCAAATTCATATGTGGCTAAATATTCAATAAAAAATAGCAGTCACTTTTAAATAATGTGTGACAAACTTGACTATATGATTTAGCCACATACACAATTACTTCATGTGACCATATATGGATTTTGGTCACACTATTCAATTGTGTGACATATATTTGTCACATATGTATATATATAGTGTGACTAATGTTTCAAACTTATTTGTATCTGTCACACGTCCCAAATTATAAGTGACTAAATAATCAACAAAAAATTACCAGTTACCTCTAGTCACATAAATATTCAAATGTGTGACAATGAAATTCCAAAATGGTCACACAAAATGAGTTCAAGTGTGGCTGTTTATTTTATCCTGGTACATTTAGTCACATAAATATCTGACTGTGTGGCCGTTCAAAAAAGAGCATGTGTGACGAAATCCAAGATTTGTACTAGTGTTTTAAGAGTAAGATACCCTTAGAAAAACCTGTAGAGCCAATCCTTTAGGATAACACCAACTATTTATTTCGTTATACCTTGACACCTTAGCCTACCATGTTAGATTAAGTCCATTTATTAGTTGCTAGTTGTTTAAAGTGTAAAGTATGCATTTCCTGTGTCCTGTGTCATTTTCTATCTCTGGTACTGTTGGGAAATTTGCACATTTCAATGGGAATGAAAAAAGTAGTCAAAACTCATGTATTCTTACTACCATAACAATTATTGGTACATTCGAAGAATGAAGAATCATGGAAGAAATTATCCGGAGTTATTATGATCGTGAAGATGGTGAAATTACACCAAGATTTGAAGTTATGTACTGTTAAAAAAATGAAAAAAATATAAAAATCACAACAAAAAAGAAAAGGAAAGTTTAAAGATAGTCGGTTCGTTAAAAGCTTAAACCGATGAAATTATTTGAAGGATCGATTATTCGTTGACGCAAATCAACGAAGTAAAGTTTTGTATA